>JAWQFJ010002992.1:84104-96839 GCA_034096865.1 Theodoxus fluviatilis | reverse complement strand
GTAAGGTGCTGTCCCGCCCCGCCAGCTACTATATACAGAACCAAATGGCGAACGTGCACTTCAAAACACCACGACCAAATTAAACACACGAATACAGAGAACAACACAGACTGAAACACAATCGACCCACAGGCAACACGTACGCACACAGCCCTACGACGGCTAAAAGCGCACTGCACCAGCGACCCACCAAGACTACATCCAAGCAGTGACCATTTTGAAGGGCCCGAGCCTAGACTCAAATATAATGTGCCGCTCCTACGTACACAGCTCACAGTTTAGCTCCAAACAGCACCAACCCTCTACCCCGTCCAATACAAGCCGATACCAACACCAGAGAGGTGAACAGTAATAATTTGGACGATCGTTGACCTGCATAGGCATACACGTAACCCGTACCCGCTGATGGTGTCGGAATCACCCGAGTATGTTACTATCTATAGTTTCAGAGAGTATGCCAGCTTTGCAGCAGATACTGTAAGGCACAATTAATTGGAAAGATGGACGGTAATATCAGTCGGAGGTACTTGGTAAGCGAGTCTTAGATTCTAGGACAATGGAATGACCTTGGCTGCCTGAAGCACTCGAGACGGCGTTAAGAAATATCCTTTTGGTTGTACATAATATACCTCACTAGAAGATTATAAATAGTAAGTGATCAAGTGAAATTCTGAGGCGAGATATGGGCAGAAAAGTGAGAAAGCCGAATAATTATCCAGCTAACCCCAGGATACAATGAGACAGATTTGAATGAGGACCTAGATTGCAACCATCCAGAGTGCTGGGTATACAAACCTGGTATAAGACCTTAGACCCCTAAGGGATGACTGTTGCATTCACCTAGGAGTTTAGCTTTTTGCTGTATGGTAAAAAAGATTTCAATGTAAGCCGTAGATGAAAATATTAGAGTATGGTGCACATTTTAGACAGAATAATATATCTCGTTCATGTGAGGGATGAAGCAAGTGACAGCGTGATTCACTATAATCTTTAGAGAAGAATACCCTGTCAGGTCATGCATTAAGCACAGAGAATATGAGTTTCTTGGTACGGAATTATACAATGAACAAATCACATCTGTCAGATAAGTATTCAATTGAACATATTCCTTTGATAGATGGTGTCCGCAGAATGTGGTGAATATTTTAGCATCACAAAGACCAGTTATATCTATGGATCCTATGGCGCACAACAGAACAATACGCGTAAGGGAACTACATACGGCGATCACGACTCCCAGCATCAGGGCCCTAACGTTATTGAAATCCATGAAGTCTTTAGCACAATTGCGTGAATATGTGACAGCCTTGCGACAGTAGCAGAGACATCTTAGTACCGTTACAGACACCAAGTATTCGATTATTCATGAGCAGGAGGACTAGACATGGTATCGACACAGAGAACAGACAACGACAGTACAGGACAGTTACATGTAAGGAACAAGAGCATGTTGACAGGACAAACTATGCGACAGACAAGACAGACAGATCAATGAACAGCAAGTATTCAATGTACCACCGCGGCACACGAACAGATCAAGAACAACCAACTAGTACAAGGCTGAGGCGGATGGGCTATGTAGCAGTAACCAACCATTGTCATCCAGGACATGACACTTTACTCAGACAGAATACTAAGCACCCTTAGACAAGATAAACTAAGACTATCAATGCACTTTTTGGCATCATTGATCCTGAACCCGAGATCTATCAGATTACCAAGAGCACACATACTGTTTGCGGCGATTATCGTCCCTATAATTCGTTACCTAATTGGCACTTGGTATGGTTATACTTTCATTTGAGTCTCGTTTTTTATTTTAAGTCTGTACCCTTATTGCTATACTACCCTGCACACACGCCCCTTTTTTCCGTTACAAGCTAGCCACTACTATTGAAGTTCCATCAGTCGTGGCATAAGCCCATACGGCTCCTGACAGACACATCCATAAACACACAATCCCACAAACGACCTATCAAACACCTAGAGCACACATGCAACCACACCTACACCACGACAAACCATCAGTCACATCCCACCCCACAGCACTAACCTATCGTACCTAAAGTCGTGGCTGCTGCAACCGCAGTCCAGAGGCAACAAGACAGTATGCATTACGGTCACACATTACATACCAACAAACCTAAGATTATGAGTACTGTAACGCTGGACTGCCTTACACAACCACCACACATTCACGACAACGAAAAACATACACAGCACACTCAATACAAACAGAACACAAAGTCAGCAATCAACACAGAGCGCACACCATACAACAGACGGAAGCCGCCAATCCACATACCGAACTCATAGTATAACCACAGACCCGCGAGACTACCAAAAACGGAAAAATCAGGTTGAGAAAAAGCCGACCATATTAATCATAGAGAATATCCATCACGCACCACGCACTAATCACTTGTCTTGTTTTAAGATTGCCACTAGCCAGACAGAAAATGCCACTAACATCAGTCATAGCTAATTCCCACCCCACATGTATTCGTGAAATGAACCGTACGGAAGACACATCCGATTAAGTATGCAACCGAATAGTAGATAGAGCTGGATCCAGCCTGGGTCTTAATATACCAATCGATAGGAACCTATTGCAACTCAAACATATCCATAAGACCACTTATTAACATGAACCAAGGACATAGCAATTGCCAGAACTGGAGAGACAGATATACTGATTTTATACAAAAGACAAGATTCTGGCTACGGTAATATAGACAGAACAAACAAAAAAAGATGAGCAAATTGTGACACAGGGAGGAATCTGCCATGTGCTCGCATTCATGGAATCAAAAATCGACGGCGAAGGAGTCTTTTGGGTCAGCACATCTTACAGTACTCCTCATTTTCCTCTATCAAATATCATGTAGACAGCGTTGGACATTCTTAACAGGGCGGGCGGTTTTTCTGGGCGTTTTTTTGAATTAGGCTGGGCGCGTAATCTTGTCAAAACTACGATGATCTTCACAAGATGTTCTTGTCTTTCTTTGAGGTATATACGATGGTAATTATGAATGATAGTGATGAACTAGTCGTACAGATGACTGAGCGTGGGTGTAATTAAGCGAGAGGGAGGGGTTCTAATGTGAAGGCAGGTTAGGCCCATTCGTCCATTGATGAGGCCACATGGAAGCGGGTGTCCGTGTTATGTGTAGAAACCAGAGTAGACACGATAAAGGATATGTGAAGTTAGATGGATTCCAGATTGTTTGGTGGATTGGAGGCTTTTGGATATTTGAATAGCACTGAGAATGACAAATATCATCTTTGTGAAGTATTGTAAGATAAGGTAAGGCCTGGAGGTAAATATCGCCAGAAGCCAATGGAAATGGAAAGTTGGCCAGGTAATAGTTAATACTGCCTTGATAAAAGTCTTGGAATTAGCAGTGAGCAGCAGTGTGTACTGGTTACTGGGGTCGATGGTTGTATATAGATTAAGGGTTGGTTAGATTGCACGACTTGGTGGAAGTGGGACACTATGCTGTTTATTTTGCTATAGCGGTGGGTTTGGGTTATTAAGCATTAATGTCTACAAATTAAAAACCATTATACCTCGAACAATCTCATTGTATAACGAGCTGGAAGTTAGCATGGTAGATATGTTGCCATATGGTTTCTTACGGTGTAGACATGATCTTTCAGGCACGCCGTGCTGTAGGCGTGGGAATACAATGAAGTCGACCTCTGATCACGGAGTAATGGGGCCAAGGAGGAAGATGCCATCCTTATACCTGTGCGGAAGTAACAATGCTGGCGATGGGCTGCTTCTGTTTTATGGGCGCAAATTACAACTTTTCAAAGGAGATCGATCTTTTCTGATCGTACACATCCCTTTCGCATTGCTGGAACTCTACCAAGATGTGATACGATCGCACAAAACGTAAATCCTACTCTCATCACACACGCGACCTTGTTCCAATTTTTGCATTGGATAAATGCTGAGTCTTCTAAGCGTTTTCTATAGATATTAAAACCCAGAAATGTGATTATACAGGACCTCCCTAATACAAATAGGGTCACCCGCATCCAGAAACCGTTCAGGCAGACATGCACACGTACGAAAACGCAGCCCATCACAGACGACAATAGGCAAACCAACACAGTAAATGACGGACATTAAAGTCACAGAACTCTTCTTGATTATTTTTTTCTTTTTTTTCTTGTGTGGAATAGAAGCTTGTGTGAACAGGCAGAGAACACATCAAAGTATCACCATACTTTTTTTCCTTTTGGAATTGATACACAGATGTACACAATGATTAGTATAAGTAAAAATGATAGAGTTCTGATCGAAGCAATTGTGCCCCCACACAAAAAAGTAAAACCCTCACGTATTTAAGAAAATGTAGGCGAGATGTATAATATGTTGGGAGCAACACAACGCAATCATCAAAGAGGTTGATGGGAATGAAAATACAAGGGCCAAAAAAAAAGAAAGAAAAAAGAAAATGAAATATTACAGAGCTAAAAAAAGATAGGCTAACAAAAAGGATGGTAATATGAGGAAAAAAAGGTGCCAGGTACTGTAACGGATGAACATAAAAAAAAGGGAACATGCAATTGGAAGTGGATGACTGGGAGTTATCAGACTTGGCAAAGGTTCTTGAAGGCAAAAGGTGTCAAAAGAAATATTGTAAGAAATGAGTATCGGAGGAAAAAAGAATAAGACAGAGAGATGAAAAAAAAAGAAAAAAATAAAAATAGAAAGAAAGGAGATAGGTAGAGGGAAAAATAAGTATGATTGAGCCCTCACGGACACTAGCGGGAGAAAAAGGAAGAAGGAAGAGCAGAAGGGCAAGAGCAATGATGTACACAAAAATCGGGGAAAAAAAACAAAAATAAAAAAAAGAAAAAAAAAAAAAAAAAAACAAAAAAAAAACAAAAAAAAAACAATAAAAAAAAAGAAAAAAAAAAGAAAAAAACAAAAAAAAAGAAGAAAAAAAGAAAGAACAAAAAAAGAAAAATAGCAGGGGCATCAGCGTGATTTGTTGCGTGGTGAATACAGACATACAGAATAACAAAAAAATGAGCCACCGTTTAAGGACGGAGAAGACGGGAAAAAGACAGAAGAAGAAAAAAAAGAGAAAAAGACAGGAAAACAAAGAAAAAAAAAACCAAAAAAGAAAAAAGATAAGAACAAAGAAAAAAAAAAGAGGCCTGACGGGGTGGTGTTTGTTTGCAAAACAAAATGAAAAAAAAAAAAAAGAAAAAAAAAAAAACACCCATGAGTACCATGACACGACCTACCCTTCTCCTTTAAACTCTTTGTGTGGCTGGGGTTTTGTAGAGTTAGGGTTGGTGCGTTTTGTGGTGTAAAAATTAGTTAAATAATTAAAAAAAAAAAGAAAGATTAAATGAAACTGAGTTGTTAAGGGAGTTGTGAGGACATTTCAATATCATTATGCATACTCCAAAATTTGCATTACAATCCTATTGCAATTTCCCTAAAAAAAAAAATCTGTGCAAGCAATATATTAAATAGAAGAGAGTAAAGTAAAAGAAAGTTTTCATAACCCAAACCACCTTGAATCTGTTCCCCTTTGCTTGGTTGGAGAATAATTTTGCAACCAACTCAATGGGGAGGTCGCGTTCGACCTGAGGACCTTCAAACAAAGCATGAAAGCACAAACTAGGTTTAGCTTAGAAGCACAGGAGACATTTTCTACCCTGTCCGTACGTACTGACACGATGCTCCCATGTCTAATTTCTGCTCTCCTCAGCGTGTTGCCCAGCTAGTGAGTAAATGTAATGTTGGGTTGAATTTTGGCGTTTGTGGAGAGGCACGGCAGAGTAGTAAGAAAGCGATTAGAGTAAAGTAGAAGGGGGCAGAGAATAAGAGTGAAGTAAGAGTTTCAGAAAGAGGAGTACTCAGTTGGGTTGTCCTCAAAGACGTTGATCATCAGGGGACAGCCACAGGCCTCATCTGCACCCACCTGTAGCATCAGCATGAGGCATTCAGACAGAAAAAGTCACAGACATATGCACTCAAATGCATCATGAACACAAGCATGCACGCACCATCGGATTTCATAGTTTAAGGCAAGACACTACTAGGAAGCATGAAATTTTTAATTATGTTTATTGAATTTTTTTTTGTTTCATTGGCATGAAAGAACTCATAACAGTAAATCAAAACATCAAAGTTTGACAGTAATTAGAATTATGGGTAATCCAAAATGGCCGCCTAACATGCAAAAATATGCAAATTTCTGTATCTTTTCAAATTGTTATAACTTCTTAACTACTTGATTTTTTTTTTAAATTCTTTTTGCATTAAAATTGTACACTCTTTATCTTTAAATGTACAGAAGATTATGTTTGTAATGCAAAAAGTAAAAAAAATGTACTTATTGCTTCCACATCAATATCCGAATTGCAGATAAAGTAGGTTCAACATCAAAGAAAAAAAATCATATCTGGCCAAATAATCAGTTCACAGCAAAAAGTGTCTGTATGTTCATAAATTATTATACATGTAACATACCTGCAAAATTACAAGTCATCATCATCATCCTGTGATGAGTTTTAGTAATTAATTGATTTGAACTCTATGAAAAAAACACATTTTGAGAAAATGGCAAAAACAACTTTTAGTCATGCATAAGTCCTACTAAAACTATCCATCATGGCTAAAACTTGTTTCATTTATTCATACATTCATCCAGCAGGACTACACATGCTAAAAAATGAAACTGAACTTACAGTTTCCAGTTTTTAGTGTTTTTGTGCAGTGAGTCAGTCCCCAGTACAAAAAAATGCAGGGATGGAAAAGTTCATGCTCAAGAGGAAAGGATCAGCCCTACTACTACACAGGAAATGCCAAGGTCAATAAAGGCAACTTCAGAGAGACACATGCTGTGAATGAGTCAACAACAAGTCAGTTTGCCATTCCAGCACCATAGGTTTCCCCTTCTTCTTCCTCCTGAAGCCTCCTCTTCTGATGCCTTGAGTTGAAGGCATGAAGCCACATAGTGTAGGCGCTGTTGCTATGCCTGAACAGAGGCTGCCACATTAGCTTTCTTCATTCTTCTGGCATCACAGGCTCCACATTTCAAGCAAAGTTTGCTGGCTAAGCCATTGTTTTCATCGTATAGTATGCTGAAGGTGAGACCAGACCGAAAACAGTTCGGGCAAAGAACATCGTTCATTAGTTCACTCAGCTGATCTAAGTGCACGTTGACCCACTTATGATCGGTTTCAATCGGCTGCTTCGCTTCTGCCTGCATCATCTGTATCTTCCTCCTTGATGCCGATGTGTTTGAAGTTTCTTCCGGAATCGAGGCAGTTGAGATGGAGGGACGAGGAGGCAGCGATCGCGATGGCACTGTCAACGCAGGCGTTGACGAAGTAGAACTAGACTTTCGACCTTGACCGCGAAGTATTTTCGAGGTGCGTGCAGCCGCAAGCTGCTCTCTTCGCCCACTATTTTTCGGTCGCGGCATAATGTTGAGTTTATTCACTCATGGGCATTCTCTGATTGTTTGATTGAAGTCGAATTTATTCGATTTGGTGCAAAACATAAACTAACTGAGAGAATTAGCGTTGAAGCGGCAGCCATGTTTACGATGCATTGTGGGCCAGGGAATCCTCGCTTTGGAGTCTCTGATTGGTTGAAACAAGTGGAATTCCCTCTCTAAGCTCAATGATTGGCTAGTGAGTTTCCAAACAACCCTGTGTACGCTGTTTGAAATCATCAACTAAAAATAGACCACTATAGTTGGCGGAGTTATTTCCCTTGCTGTGCTCGATCGAAAAGACGAGCTTTCCAACGGTACCAGGCGTGAACCTCTTCGTAGAATAGATCGAAAGTTACAATTTTTCCAAAAGTCATCAAATACGATGCATCAATGACGTTTTTAACGTTTTTTACGAGGAGTGATGTTTTAAGAGCCATTTTATTCAACTTAATTTTAGAATGACAGATCGAAACACACACGTGGGGGCATTTGGAAGTGTTTGAACTACTCAAAACTGTTGTTATCTCAAAACGGTCGCAGAAATGAAATTTTCCCAACCTTTTCGACCTGTGTCTTGCGTTAAAGCCACACTCCCCCCCCCCCCCCCCCCCCCCCCCCCCCCCCCCCCCCCCCCAAGCTTGGCAAAAGCTGAATGTCCCATAAGAAAGCCTTACCTTGGGTTCCTTGGTGTGCTCTGGGCACAGCACCTTCAATCGTTTGCAGTACGTCTGCTGCTGGGGATTGTAGTAGTCACAGAACATGGGGTTGCCTTCAATCCTCGTCTTGTAAATGGAGCCAAAGGAAGTCTGCGCTTCCAGCTGCAACAAGCAAGACCGCAATGTTAAGGAGTGAGCTGGGCGAGTGGGCAATATCAGTGACAGGCAGCGCATTGGAACACAATATGTCTGTCCCTACCAGCAGTACCAATGAATTCATTGAAAGACATTATTGACAAATGACCATAAACTGGCAAGTGTGAGATAAAGGCAGCAAACGAAATATAGTAGATCTAAAACAATATGGTTATAAACATGATGCTTAAACACACACACACACACACACACACACACAAAACACACACACACACACACACACACACACACACACACACACACACACACACACACACACACACACACACACACACACACACACAAATAAATAAATAAATGACAAGTAATTGTTGATATGAATATAAAACAAGGTTACAGATTATTATGGTTCCTGCAGACTTCCAAGAAATATATTTCAAAACTTTTCCATGACTTATCCCATGACTTAGCTAAAAATTTGATGACACTTTCTGGCACAAATCTGTGAAAATGTACAATTGCTTCACACTGCTAGAGGCAGTAATGGACAGTGGAATGTGGGCTTTGCATGTCCAGCTCGATGTTGCGCCCAGTCAAAAGCAGTAACAGGAAGTGATTGCTTACACACCGATAAGCAAGATCTAAAAAAACATCGACCGATGCAGAAATGTATAAACTTTTCCATAACTTTTCAGTTTTAGTCAAAATTTATCAATTGTTCAAGACCCTTGAAAAATATTTAGCAGAGTCTAAACTTTTCCAGGTTTTTAATGACCACAGGAACCTTGGATTTTTGTTATGCAAAGTTGGGGAGTGACAGAAATGCATATATAACTAGTGATAAATAGGAATGGCAAATCAAAGAATCAAAGTTAAGCTAATAGATGATAGCATCAGCATAACTTGTATCAAAATTCTCAAAGATAAAGGTACCCCCCACCCCACCCTAAATAATTATGAATAACAAAGACAAAATTCAAAGTTCTGGCATGATTTCATTACAACAGAAATAACGATCCTTCCAAAAGATCATCAGTATCATTGTGATCTGCAGAGAGAGGAACTTCCAAGACACGGCATCTGCCTGTGCTAAAATTCTAAATGGTGAACACATTTATGGACTTTCCATGAGGAGTAATTTGTTTCAGACCCCCCCCCCCATCAAAAGATATTCCAATGATACATCATCTCTATCAATTTCTCCAGTACGTTTGTGTGAATCATTTCCCCCCCAAAAGGAAACCACATACACCAAAATGCCCCACATGACAGCATTTTTTAAAGATCTCAACAAACCATCATCAATGCTGGTGGATCTCAGCTACTTCACTTTGTAGTACAATCCTGCCAAAAGCTTAATCATTACAAACATTTCTACCAGAATAGTGCCCCCCCAAAATTCTTTTTCTGAACAATTTTTTTTTTCAAAGGCAGGATGCAAAATGAAGACTAATATGTTTCAAATAACAAATGACAAACAGGTTAACACTTTTTAATATTCAAGAAAACAAACTTCAGAAGAGTATCATTAGGTTACCTTCCACATAAAAATCTGGACCTTTAACATTTTCTGTTTAGATGCAAATAAGAGTAACAATGGGGAACTAAATTTGTTCAAATAGTAACAATGCTATTCATAAAATTTGCTGTAAATATATTGTTACTCACAAAATAACAATTAAACAATTGTCCTGAAGGTCGCAAACAAATGAATTCAGCTGAAGCACATTCCTGCAATTTACAACTCCAATGAAACCAAGAACTCAAAGTGACACACTAAATTCCAAATCTACAAACTGTTGTCAAAAGTTACTTTCATAAATTGGAAAGCAATATGCATACCATCTCAGCAACATCACTCAATTTTTTTTTTATGGATGGTGAAAACTAGCCATAGATGAAATATTACAATCATCACCCTTTTCACTCAAAGACATAAGGGAACTTGGATTTCACATGTATGCATATCTACAACACAAGAGGTCAACACCAGTGCAGCAATTTCTTGTCACATCAGTTTTATTGATAATGAATCATTTCATTAATATGTGAGGGTGGAAAAAAAAAATCAAGATTATGGCAGAAATGACAAACAGAATGATCCACATCATTGTTACAACCGTTTACCGATCATAACCCTAACACTAGTAATATGTGACCCTCCACCACAGAATGAGACGCTTTGTCCCTGGAACCATTCGGCGCTACCACTGGAAATAGGTACAAGGGGTGTGGGTTGTCGATTTTGAGTTTTTGGTTGTTTCTGGTTCAGTAATCCTTTATCTACAATGTCAGCGAGTTTCATTTACCAAATATGTCTCTAAATATGTTTAAATACTTAATTTATGCAAGAGGGGTTTCAAAATAAATACTTCATTAAATATTCATAATTTAATATGCTTGTATCTCAAAAACTACTCAACCGATTTCAATATTTTTTTAACCATTTCGCAGCTTTTGGGATCCTTTTTGTAAAAACTGATATCACTCTATGCATTCAAAACCTTCAATCTGATAGGTTTGCTTAACTATGGTCTATATGGGAGAGGGAAGGAACCAGCCAATCGGAGCGCAGCTTAGAGTGAGGCTCAAGGTGTTTGCACTTCTGCCTCCAACGCGCCATGCTTCCCTGCCTATCGTGATTTTGACTCACTACTGCTGATTTTTCGATGGAAAACAAGCATACATGAAGGTATGTTCCCGTAAACTTATAAATTTATAGTGCATTACTGATTTATTGTGTCAGATTGATGTAAATCAACAGATCGAGATCACTTTCAGCGGCCACGGAGCCGATCTCAACTCGCAAGTTGAATTTTGTTTATATTTGCCGAAGATGAATGTGCAGACTTGAGAGAGTATTCAGCTCTCTGCTGTACATCTCGCATTGCTTGTTTGAGAAATCTTTGTATTAAATGAACAGTAATGATGAAATGACTTCATATAGTTGGACTGGCTCTGAAACTACATAATTATTGTATGTGATTGTTTTCAGGTCGAGGCAGCATCAACATTGCTTGTAAATAGTTTTGTATGTTTATTTGAATTAAATACTTTGGAATCTAATAGCATCATCAGTTCCCATTGTGGCGTATAAATAGTTTAACAATCACTGTGCACCCCACCCCCCACCCCCACCCCCATACTTTACTACACAAACATTTTAGTGTAATCTCATATCACATAGCATTTTGTTTTGAGTTTCTTGGACCTGTGCACATTAGCACTGATTTTAAAATTATTATGAATAGGTTTTTGATCAGGAAGCCATTGTGACAATTTAGCCGTGAACGTACATTTTCGTGTATTTTCTGAAACAATGTTGACAATAAACTACTTTATGTTTCAAACTGAAAATTTGTGTGTTAGTTTTTTCTGTTATGTTGTATGACTGTGCCAAATTTTAAAAAAATGCATGCATGGTTGCTAAAGAAACTGTTGTGCTGAAGTTTCAAAACTTTTATTTCACATTTTCTCAGAAACACATTTCCGAGGGTAAGTATATTCAAATACCTGTAACTCGGAGACTAACTGTCCGATTTTCAAACGGTTTTCACCATTGTGATTGCCATTTAAAATACTTTCAGACAGAGTAAAAAACTGAAAATGGCCCAGAGGGACAAAGTGACTCATTCCATGGCGGAGGGTCACATATATCATATTCTATCAAGATGTAGTTTATTATAGAATGTACTATAGATCATGTAGATTTGTCCAGTAAGCACTATAGTATTCTGTAGAATACTTTAGGATACTATAGAATACTGAATTGTTTACCATAGGGTGTACAAGACTGTGGAATATTCTAGTAAGCACTGTAAAATACAAAAGGGTTCTAGAGAACATTGGTTTACTATAGGGTCCTCTAAAGATACTATAGTGCCTAAGAGATGATTACTGTATCCAATTCTGTATGGGGGCAGGATTCTCTAGAAAACTATAGAATGTATGCTATATTTTTATATGCTCTGATTTTACATATGGGTTGATGCTGCTTTGTGAAACTTAGCTTGTTACCTTTCCTTTCCATATTTTTTCTATACCTTTGCAAAAATATGTGTCACTGGAGATGAAAATGTAATGCTGTGAATGAAATTTGGTGCTGTACTGTGCTCTGTGTCAATCAGCACTATCACTTCAGGTAATTTGGGCTGGCACGAAAATCCTAACTCCTTTGTCGAACATCCTTCATCTTGAGGACAATATGTCTTCTTAGGCTGCCTTATTCACTTTTGAAGATGGAACCTGTGACATCGTTCTGCTCAATATTATATTGAGCAACAGCAGAAGACTGGGATGTAACTGTGAAGTGGTGGGACCCATATCAACATTTTCTGTGGTAAATACTATAAAATTTACAATAGTCTTTACTGAAGTATTTACTGTAGTAGTCTATAGAATTCACGATGGTAATCTATAGAATTTACTATGGTATTTTGGTGAAGTGA
>JAWQFJ010002992.1:29104-79104 GCA_034096865.1 Theodoxus fluviatilis | reverse complement strand
TTGCCTCAAGGGCTGAATGTAAGAAAGGCACTACTGCCTAATTCACTACCCTTGTAAAATAAAGTTCGTTCGTTTGTTCGTTCGTTCTCTCTCTCTCTCTCTCTCTCAAAACACATGCTTTAGATTTCTTTCCTACTAAGTATCATCTGTAACCATGATGATGAAAGGAGAGCTCAACTCTATCTCAAACTCAAAGTCAACAAAAGTGACTCAAAATGCCCTCTGCCCTTAGTGTTACCCAATATCCTATCACCAGCTTCTGTGCACTCGACCTCTGACCCCTGTACTGACGCTTGACAAAGTTAATCTTACTCAACAGGTCAGGGTCAGTAGTGCATGGAAAATGGTGGTCAATAGAAGGAGAGGTGTCCTCTAGTGCAGCACAGAGGGCATAAAGGACCATGTATGGTCAAGATGAGGCCCTCATAGTCTCTGCCTGTGGGCACAGGTCAAGCATTACAAAGAGATGTGAACACATCCTAGGACGGGGCACCAATCACAGCTTCACAAGGTCTCATCAGACAAAGCCCTTGCACCCAAGGATGTTTCACTAAGTTCAAGAGCTGTACACACACTCAAGAAACAATGGGGGGATCAACTGTGACAGTGGGAGTTGATGGGAGTTGATGGCAGAGAAGTGGGGCTTCTGGAGGCACATTATATCAAGGGTAAATGAGGACACTGAACAGCTTGAGATGAGGCATAAGTGGAAACTCCTGGCATTGGCATCTCATCCCCCATAGCCCTCAATTTCCATATTCTCTAAAGACAGGGAGACTTACCACCCAAGAGTGGGGTTTATCAGCCACAGGCATCCTTGCTTATCAATCCAGGTCAATGTGCAGGCTATTGTCATTTCATTCAGACAAATAGTGGCTGGAGAAGAGTCATGCACACACTCACTAGGGTAGGAAGCAATCCAGTATATTGAATGGCTTCTAAAGTCCAAAGACAACGACAACTATTGCTACTACTATTGCTACTACTACTGCTACTACTACCTCTATCTACTACTACAACTACTACTACAACTACTACTACTATTACTTCTATCACTGACTGGGTGCCCAGTGGAGATGCATTCATGCCATACAGGGCAGACCCTAAGCTTCAAACACGAACCTGGTCCTTGAAGGACAGGGAGCGATGCTTGCTGAGTTTCTTGTCCTTGTGTTTCTCCTTCTTGGTCTTCTTGTTGGGAGTTCCAGAGTCTGAGGCATTCAGCCGCTGCAAGTACACACATATATAAACATACCATAGCTACTTCTTATGTACAGACACACTCTCTCTCTCTCTCTCTCTCTCTCTCTCTCTCTCTCTCTTTCTTTCTGTCTCTCACTCACACACACACACACACACACACACACACACACACACACACACACACACACAGAGTCATATACACATGCATACACACATACTCAAATTTACACATATGCATGCATGCACATACACAAATGCACACACACACACACACACAAATGCATGTGCACATACACATGCGCATACACGCATGCACACAACATACACACACATGCACACTTACACCCCACAGCAAACTGTAATGCAAGAAGTAAGGGAAAATGTTGCAGTCCCAATAGCTGGAGGCTAAACTTCTAAGTACTTCTGATGAGAAAATAAACCTGAGCAATGCAACTGTATGTCTGAATTTCAAATGGATTTTTTATTCCATTACAATTTTTTACAGAGCAGTTGCACTTCTGTATCATAGGGATCCATAAAAAAATGCATGATCTGCAGGTTTGCATAAGGCACATGTTTATCAGCAATTTGAGTCCACACTAATTCAGTGTAGACACTTTGTGAGTATGCCTAGATAAAAGTATGCCTCGGTGCCAGAATTTTTAGTGTATGTGTGTTTGCATGCAAGCTTGCATGTGAGTCAATGGTGTGTATGTACACACACAACTCAATTTTTTCCAGATAATAATGGTCAAATCATGAGAACTGCCTCCATCTCTTTCTGCAGATGCACTAACATAAAGAGTAATAAAGATGATGATGATGATGATGATGATGATGATGATGATGATGATGATGATGATGATGATGATGATGATGATGATGATGATGATGATAATGATGATGATGACAATGATGATGATGATGATGATGATGATGATGATGATGATGATGATGATGATGATGATGATGATGATGATGATGATGATGATGATGATGATGATGATGATGAAGAAGAAGAAGAAGATGATGATGATGATGATGATGATGATGATGATGATGATGATGATGATGATGAAGATGATGAAGATTTTCATAACTAGTATGTCTAAGGAAGCACAGAAAAGCGACTTACCCTTCTGACCCTGTTTTCTGACTTGTAATTATCATCATCTTCATCACTGCAAGATGAGACAAACACTGCTAACTACATGCTTGAAAAAGCACTTAAATACTTCTCATCTAAACATATGGCTAAATCTCTAGAATATTCCTAGCTTTCTGAATGGACCACACAGAGATCAAAAACAACACACACACACATACACACAACCTCACACACACACACACACACACACACACACACACACACACACACACACACACACACACACACACACACACACACACAGTCAAGTCTTTTTTAGTTTTTGCAATCACTCCAAATGAATTTGTTATAAATCACCTCCATGGGAAAAGATGCTGGTTTCAATTTTTCACAATCAACACACACACACACACACACACACACACACACACACACACACACACACACACACACACACACACACACACACACACACACACACACACACATTGAAGCATGCAGAGCGCAAAAAACACAAATTAATCAGTCAATAATGTTAACAGACATTGCAGTACAATTGCAACAACATTGCAGAGTGGTTGACAGATTACTGGTCTTCAGAAACACACCATTTCACTGCTTCGTTGAAGGCAATTAGATCAACAACAACATGCATTGCCAAGTCATGGAACATGCAATAGAATAGAACGCTGTGGCAACACTACTCACTCTGCATAGCTACGCTCCTCTGACAGCTTGCGTTTCAGCTTGGGGGTTCCAGACATGGACAATCCCTGAAGTTAGGAGCAAGAATCCAAATGCACTCAGCACTAACAACACCTCTCTGTCACCCTTTCAATTTGCTTTGATGTCACCCTCTCTCTCTCTGTCCCTCTCACTCTGCGTTCTTCCTGTCACTCTCTCTCTCTCTCTGTCCCTCTCACTCTGCTTTCTTCCCGTCACCCTCTCTCTCTCTCTGTCACCCTCTCACTCTGCTTTCTTCCTCTGTCACACTCTCTCACTCTGTCACCCTCTCTCACTCTGCTCTTTTCCTGTCACACTCACTCTCTCTCTCTGCTTTTTTCCTCTGTCACACTCTCTCACTCTGCCTCATCTCTCTCACTCTGCTTTTTTCCTCTGTCACACTCTCTCACTCTTCCTCATCTCTCTCACACTGTCACGACTCGAGTTAAAAGGTGTTTTGTAAATAAGTTTATAGGGTGGGGCTTTGGGGCCTTTAAACGGGTTGTCCGCTTTTTAGTTTGGGGTTAGGCTGTTCAGTGTTTGGCACGGGTTTTGCTGGGGTGAGTTGATGAGATTTGTTGCGTGGGCACGGGCTGCACGGGTTTGCTGGTTGTTATCATGCTCTTTGATGCGGATTTCGATTTCGCCGATTATGGGTTCAGGTGTGGCTTGTTCCTAGTGAGGATGTTCATGTTTCTCGTGCTTGTCTGGTCGTCAACCTATTTAGTAGAGTTTGCGGAGTGGCCGGTCAGTGTGGTGGCCGGCCAGTTGTTACTCCGGGTCGCAGGGTGAGTGGATGTTGTTTTGTGATTCGTCCAAGTCGGGTATTTTCCATACGTTGCGTTATTGCATTGTGTTAGGGAGAGTTTACTGTTTCTGGTCGTTTTGTTTGTTGCAGGCCCTGGCGGGAAGATTGTGTCCTGGCCGAAGTTATTTGGCAGAAAGTTGTGTTCTGGCCTGGATTTATCTGTGCTGAAGATTGTGTCCTGGCCGAAGTTATTTGGCAGAAAGTTGTGTTCTGGCCTGAATTTATCTGTGCTGAAGATTGTGTTCTGGCCGAAGTTGTTTGGCCGAAAGTTGTGTTCTGGCCAGGGTTGGCGTGTCCTGGCCTGGGTTTGGGATTTCCTGGCCTGGGGTATCTGGATGGGCTTGTGGGGGTGGCGGTTGTTTCTGGAGTGACTTTTGTGATTTTTGCTGTGCAGGGGAGGAGGGTTGGTGGATTGTGATGTGGAGGTGAAGGTTTTGTGGATTATGAGGTGAAGGTTTGGTGGGTTGTGATGTGGAGGTGAAAGTTTGGTGGATTGTGATGTGGAGGTGAAGGTTTGGTGGATTGTGATGTGGAGGTGAAGGTTTGGTGGATTGTGATGTGGAGGTGAAGGTTTGGTGGATTGTGATGTGAAGGTGAAGGTTTGGGTATTTGTGACGTGAAGGTTTGGGGATGTGTGATGTGGAGGTGAAGGTTTGGTGATTTGTGATGTGGAGTTGAAGCTTTGTGATTTGTGCAGCAGAGGAGTGTTTTGTGATTTGGCTTGTGGAGGTGAGGGCTTTTGTGATTTGTGCATCGGAGGTGAAGGGGTTTGTGCTTTGTGCTGTAGAGGAGGAGGGGATTTGGACTGAAGGGGAAAGTGCTGGGTGATTTGGACTGTGGCGGTGGAGTTTGGGATTTGGACTGTGGAAGGGAAGTGCTGTGGGAGTTGAACTGTGGAGTGAAGGGTGTTGGGATTTGTGCGGCGGAAGTGAAGGGTTTTGGGATGTTTGCAGTGGAGATGTAGGGTTGCGAGTTGTATTGTGGATGGGAAGTCAGAGTGTGTAATTGGTTCTTGTGTTCCTATGTGTATTAAATCCTTTTGTTATTCGTTTACCTATGCTTTCGTGTTCTATCTCGTGTTCGTCTCATCCCTAGTAGCACAGGGGTAGGAGGTGCTTCCCTTATTACAGAGGCAGGAGCGTCACCACCACCTAGCAGCTCCTGACACACACTCTCTCTACCCACCTTCTTAAATGTCACGGCCCCCTCTATCTCTCAAACTTCTTTGTCACGTCCCACTCTCCGACTTCTTTGGCACGCCCCACTCTCTGCCTTTTTTGTCACGCCCCACTTTCTGCCTTCTTTGTCACGCCCCACTTTCTGCCTTCTTTGTCACGCCCCACTCTGCCTTCCTGGTCATGTCCCACACCCCCACCCCACCCCTCCTCTGTCTTTATCTAATGCAGTACACAAAGACCAATGTGCCACACACCCCTCTTCACTCAGCAGGGGGGGGGACACTTCCTGGCAGTTCACCCTCCACCTTCACAGCACAGAGCAACATCCCTGATCAGCAGAATACAATTTTATAAACTTTGGATGGTCTCTAAAATAGCTTTTTCACAGAACACCTCCTAAAGTGAAAGATTATTTTAAATGATAATAATCATAATAATAATTTGTCCTCAGAATTATCACATCTCATCTTGAATTCAATGCATTTGTATCCATGCAACTATAAACACAGCCTTGTTGATGTATGTCCCTTACTATATTTTCAGTTCATACACAAAATCCACGAAATAAGACACAAACTCTTCCCAACAGCAACAAGTTTTTCAAAGGTTCAAAACTTACTTAAACATCACATGGATGTGTTTGCACATTTGACAGCGTGCATGTGTGAATGTAAATTCAAGCACTTGTTGAAGGATCTATGTATGTGCATGCATGCAGTGTGTGTGTGTGTTGTGTGTGGTGCATATGTATACACTCACGTAAATTGCCCTATTCTTCAGCAGTGTCAAGTGGAATTTTGACATCAAGTAATAGGTCTGTGATTTAATTTAAACATTACTTTTGCTTTGATATCCCCCCCCCCCTCCCCTTGGAAGATCCATCACATGAAAGGATGAGAGGTACTTCCCAGTGTATACATGTGCATTAGCATGCATGTAAGCACTTCTCCATATGTATGCATTTCAAGTGTAATCTGTCTCCATACTTACAAAGTTCATGCATTGACGAAGACGGCACTTTTGCCTGATTTTGTTGGGCCCTCCAAATTTCTTCATATCCTTGATAAATATAAAGAGGAGAAAGAAAGGTAATCAGCTATAAAATGTGTGTATCATTTCAGTAGATGTAGACATCATCCATGTAACACACAAAGACAGACACAAATGCACACAAACACACTCACTCACACACCCACCCACACACACACACTCACTCTCTCATACACACATACACACACACTCACTCTCTCTCTCTCTCTCTCTCTCTCTCTCTCTCTCTCTCTCTCTCTCTCTCTCTATCTCTCTCTCACACACACACACACACACACACACACACACACACACACACACACACACACACACACACACACATACACAACACAAGCACACACACAAAGTCATAATTAAAGTCAAACAGAAAGGCAGACAATCAGACACACCTGTAAACACACAATCAGATAGACATACAGTAAGAAACACAAACAAATAGGCACAAGGACAGACAAAAAGGTACAGATCTATAGATAGATAGACTCACAGACACACAGACAGGCAGACAGAGACACAGACACACAGACAGACAGACAGACAGACACAAACAGGCAGACATACTGACACACAGACACACTGACACACAGACACACAGACAAAAGGACAGACAGACCCAATGACAGACAGAAACACAGACACACACAGTGAGAAATACAGACAGGCAGGACAAACCTTGCAGAAGTCACATCGGCTGCAGTCTTCAGTTCTGTTACAGGCAGCACACTCTCCACACCGGCGTGATGATTTCTTCCGATGCTGCAACACACAACCACAGAAATAATCATGACTGGCATACTTGGTTTGGACTAGAATAGAGCACCTCTACCCCAAAAGATAATGCTTCAACTTCAAGAAACTGTTTTGCTTGTGAATGCACTTAAGTGGACTGCGCATTTTTACTGCCACTGCTTCACTTCCTAATAATAATAAAGTTCATTTATACAGCGCATTTTCATATACATGCTCAAAACGCTTTACACTTACAGGCGCGAAAGACATGAAACATATAAATAATGCCAACCACAAGCAAAGCAAACTCAAGCATAATACACATACAATGCATAAGCACGCAGGTAGGCGAAATCCAAAGCAACGCAACACAGCAACAACTTGACGAAACCAGTAAACCAATAAGACACGGCACACGTACATGGCATCAACACCCAAGCCAAACAATAACAGGACCAACCACGGGCCCCCATATAAAGCATGGCAAAGATGAAAGCCCATTGCATATGGCAGAAATACGCAGAAAGAGAACACTCCGTACAAGACGATGTGACTGAAACAATGAAGTCATACACACAAAGCACGATACACACGAGCAACCAGCAACAAACATGGCAGTGGCACACAGGCAAACAATACCCGATGCAGGGCAAACAATATAACGACATACGAAGGGAGCATGGGAGACATGAGTTATATCAACAACATATATGACCGCACACAGTCAGCATACTCAGCAGAAACAGAAACAATATCGAACAGGATTAACCATATATAGCTATACACACAAAACAGGGTACATAAGCATGATCCGCGGAATGCACGACATCAGCACGCAAATAAACAATAATCAATGCAGGTCCATACAAACAGAGTTGCAAGACGGTACATAAAGCATGTATGTGGACACCCAAAACTAGCACATGAGTTGCAGTGAGCGTACTGGCATAGAATAGTCACCGAAACCCAGTCCAAAGGAGGAGGAGGAGGAGGGGGGGGGGGGGGGGGGGGGGGGGGGGGGGCAGTATTTTGTATATGAAACTGGGAAGAGGTGTGTTTTCAGGCCTGCATGGAAAGAGTCAGGCGAGGCAGAATGAGGAAGGCTGACAGGGAGAGAGAACTTCCAGACGAGCAGAAAAAGAAAAAGAGTTTTCGCCAAAAGATTTGGTGTTGACTCTTGGAGTGCAGAGAATACAGGTGTCTGCTGAGGAGCGGAGTGTCCTGGTTGGTGTGTATGTCTGAATCATGTCTGTGAGGTATGCGGGTCCTGTATGCGTAAATGCACTAAAGGATAGGCATGCAATTATATATTTGATGCGTTACTCGACAGGAAGCCAGTGCAGTGCTTGAAGGTGATGGGAAATGTGATCAGACTTGCGGACTCTGAGGATTAGGCGTGCAGCGTTGTTCTGCAGTTTCTGTAACCTATTCAGGAGATACTAGGGACAGCCGTACAGCAAGGCATTATAATAGTCCAGTCGGGATAGAATGAACGCAGTGACAAGAGTTTGTGTAGCTTCTTGAGAAAGATAATGCCGTATAGAACTAATGCGACGGAGTTTGTGGTTGACAGCACGAATGATGCTTAGTACCTGCGCATGCATAGTCAGGTGGGAGTCCAGCGTAACACCAAGGTTTTTTACTAAATCAGAGAAGGGGAAAGAAACATTGCCAATGGTGATGGATTCTGGGGACTGCATGGAGGAAGATATGCGTGGAGAAGCAACGACCATAACCTCTGTTTTTTCATCATTCAGTTTTAACTTATTAAATGTTATCCATGATTTTATGTCAAGGATACATTCTTGCATTGAGTGCATGAGAGTATCGAAGTCCTGACGATCTGCAGATTTCTGTAACTGAGTATCATCTGCATAGGACTCCTATTAGGAGTGATGAAGAACCGAGTGCGCAGCCATCACATCAGCAAGGGGAGTGGTATATAAAACAAACAAAACTGGTTCTAAGACCGAACCCTGGGGCACCCCATAGCGCAGCAGAGCAGGATCAGAGGTGCTGTTGTTGATGGAGACAGTCTGAGTACGGTTGGACAAGTAGGAAGAAAACTAGAGCAAGGCAGAATCACTAACGCCAAACACATGTTCCAATCGACTGAGGAGGAGACCATGATCAATGGTGTCAAAAGCTGCCGATAAGTCGAGTAGCGTCAGAATAGATACCCTTCCTTGGTCCAAAGAAAGCAGGAGGTCGTTTAACATTTTCACTAAAGCAGTTTCTGTACTATGTCCAGACCGATATGCAGATTGCAAAGGACTGAGGAGATGATTGGTTGCAAGGTGTGCAGAGAGCCATCTTTTCTATCAACTTAGAGACAAACGACAAGTTACTCACGGGACAGAAGTTTTTCAGTTCGTTATGGTCGAGAGTAGGTTTCTTTAACAGTGGCGTAATAAAAGCAGTCTTGTGGACATCCGGGAAAATTATAGAAGCAAGGGAGTCATTTACAATTTTTGTCAGGGTGGGGAGCACTACATCTAAACACTCAAATAGCAGGGGAGTTGGGATCGGGGAAAGGGTCTGTGTTACTGTTAGGGTCTGCATCCAAACTTAACTCACTTTCTGCCCTCATCCATTGGCAAATCTTGTAGTTGTACTATGTTCACGAATTACTTGTCTGCACACTGTTATAACAACATGCAAAAATACTGATACCTTATTTCTTTCTGCAAGATGCAAAGTGTACATTAACATCATCAAGAGTTCACTTCCATGCCACAACACACTGGTGATCTGCACCCTAACTCTCTGGTGATTTGCACTTCATAATGATGCAGTCCTGGCTAACTCGGTAAACATAGACAGTTAAAAAGCCATCTGCTCAAATTTATGAAGTAAATTAATGATGCTCAATTGCACAGTAAAACAACAACATTCCTTGGCAACTGACAAAACAAAGCAAGGCAGCTGTGAGGCAACAAGAAAAAAAGCTCACAAAGTCTTTGCAACTAACAGTGCTATAAAACAGAACTCAGAGACCATATGGACAATGCACAAACTCTTCAAGGAAAGATGATTACGATGTCAATATGTAGAGTGGAGCACCACCAGGGCTGGCCTCCCTCCCCATTTCATCCTGTGTCAAAGTGAATCAGGTACACCACAGCCAGGGAAGAGTTTTTCAGCAGCTAAAGCTGTAAAAAGAAGGCCTCACCTTTTCCTTCTTGCGAGGCTCCTTGGGCGAGTGATGTTCAGAATTTTCATTTATTTCC
Source organism: Theodoxus fluviatilis (assembly GCA_034096865.1). NCBI lineage: Eukaryota > Metazoa > Mollusca > Gastropoda > Cycloneritida > Neritidae > Theodoxus > Theodoxus fluviatilis. Next base: position 69,075 of record JAWQFJ010002992.1, on the reverse strand, counting down.
TTCTTCACCTCTTTGGGTTTCTTGCTTTTGTACATGATCTTCAGGCTGGGGTCCTTGGCTGTTGATGGGGGGGAAAAATTTCCAGGCATAACTGGCAGAATACTGGTTAACCAGGCTAAAAATTGTCAAAAATGACAAAATAAGATTTCTGAACCCCTGAAGTACTTTTATTAAAACTTAAATTCTTTAGAAAAAGCACACAAATAGTACATAAAATGAAATGTTTACTCTTTGTAGAGCTACTAAAATAATATATCATATAGCCCCCTGACATTTCTGCTATGTATCTACTCAAAAACTGTTCCATTGACTTGAAGTTGTCTACAAATGCACAGTTGCATTTCATCCAAATAAAGAAATGACTAAAGACTTCAAGTTCAAGCAAGGTCCTCAAGTTTGTTAACTACAAGTTAACATTAATTTCATCTGTAGAAAACCAATGTGACATATTTATTCATGCACTTGATTATGGTGGATCATGTTTTATTGCAGTTAATGCAGCAAAGGAAAGCAGAAATGAGGGGCACTCACATATACAGCTTTGGCAGTAGTACTTCTTCATGTTTTGGGATTCCTGCACTGAGATGCCAATACAGTCTCCATGGTACCACTCCTCGCACTTGTCACAGCCTCTGCAACATGCCAGGCAGCACAGCCACTTCAATTCCCTGCCATGCACATGTATAAAATATGAATACACGGGATCCCAAGTAACCAATAACATTAGTACTATATTATTATTAAAGTACCAAAAACATAAAAAATTGAATGATGCTGATGTGCAAGATTCTTTCAAACATCCTACAACCACTCTGTATTTTCATACATGATTTTTTTTTTAAATACAAAGTTTACAATAGTATAACAGAGACATTGCAATACATACAGAGATATTTTTTACGTGTGTGTATACATACATATATATATATATACATTAAATATGCACACATGCACTTGCCTAGACAAGCATATTCAAACTTACACAGACACAGACACAAATACAGCAATAAAGAAACACACACACACAGGCACATGCACGAACGCACGCACGCACACACACACACACACACACACACACACACACACACACACACACACGCACGCATGTACACACACACACACACACACACAGATGGTGCTGGTAGTCCAGCAATATGTCACTGGCATAAAAAATTTGACTGCAGCCTGAGCTCAGACATGCTAAGCCTGTGGCAACACGAGCAGGCTTTAGCATAGTCCAAACCAATGGGCTTTGCAATGTGACACTTTGGCTGGCATCTCTTTCCGTCAAGGGCAAGACAACCAACTTTAAATCAATTTGGCTAAACAGCCAATGTTCCCTGAGAGACTGTCTAGATGCCATATGTCTGCAATGAAGCATTAAATTCATCAAGTCCCATACTGCCTTTCTCTGGCCTTTGCTTGCATTCCCATGTTTATCTCCAAAACAGCTAAGCCTGAGCTGTTCCCTTTCCTATTTCCCCTCTCTTGCTCTACATGCAAATAAAGGAGTCAAGTGATCACCTTTGGGACACAAGGTCATTTTATGGCCTAGGTGAGTTCTAAATTTAGAATGACAAGTTTGAGGTTTTTTTTAAAGAAAAAAAAAACAGGTAAGCCAGCACGCTCCTTCCATCGGTGGTGAGAGGGGAATGGGAAAGGCAGCTGGGATGGTGTACAGCATTACAGAACACTAAAAGTTAGTCTTTATCTCACCTGAGAGGTCCTACAGCCCTTTGTTAGAATACTTGTTTTGGCCAACTGTTTTCTTCCATTCTTACAATAATTATAGCTGTCATCCAACAAAGCTGGCATTCTCTACACACACATGCACACATGTGGTGCACACACACACACACACACACACACACACACACACACACACACACACACACACACACACACACACACACATACACACACACCTGAATACACACATCCATCCACCTGCATTTATGAACACACACACACACATACACACCTATGATTAGCCTATACACACACATCTATTCACACACACACACAAACACACACACATGTGCATGTGCACACATACACGCACATACACAAACTCACTCACTCATACACACTCACTCACTCACACACACTCACACACACACTCACTCACACACACACTCACACACACGACTACACAAAGAGACAGGTATGCATTAGGCCAACAGAAAAAAAAGAGTTCTGGTTACAGTCTAACATGGCCAGAAAAAAATAGGGCCAGTCAGGTTCCCATTACCACAACTATTTTTAATCTTTGGCCTTAGCGCATAGGTCGAAGGGCAGGCAGACAGATGTTCAGCTTACATCATGAATCTTGAGCAATCGGTGCTCCGACAGATGCAGTAGAGCATCTCATTGCCGTTCTCCTCTATCGATGCTTCCATGGCCTTGATGAGCAAGTTGACCTTGGCTTGTCGCTCTGGCAAAACAAACTGCTGGGCTATCTCCTCTTGCTGAAACATAGCATTTAAGTCACATCAGTCAAAGGAATGGGTTATGCGGTACGACTGCTCAATAAGTAACAAATACCACCTTGCCAGAAGAAATGTCAAGCAAGTGATAGCAGTTGATTTTCTGTTCGAAGGGTAGATATGTGCAGCTATGCTCTTGGGAGTGGATGTGGCACATGAAAATCAGGTTGTTGATGCATGTTTTGTGGTGGTTTTCGGCTCCATCTTCCAGGGTTGTTGGATCTGAATAATCCAATCCTCTCTCTCTCTCTCTCTCTCTCTCTCTCTCTCTCTCTCTCTCTCTCTCTCTCTCTCTCTCTCTCTCTCTCTCTCTCTCTCTCTCTCACACACACACACACACACACACAGACACATACCAAGCCTATTATGCTGGGGCAGCCTAGCTGAGATATTGGAGCAGGCCCCTTGAATCTACTAAACGCCATGCAAAGAAGCAACAAGTGTGATTACCTGGTTTCCCCCTGCGGGGTGGGGGGTAAGAACTGACTCACCATGTCTCCCGACATGAACCATACAAGGTGAGCAACTCAGGAAAAGGAGATTTGACATGCTTGCACTCTAACCAGCTCTAGTGATATCTCCTCATCAAACGCCTACAATGATTGACAAGCGAAACATCTCCATTTTTAACACATTCATTCATTATCTATGGTTATGTTTGTAGGTGGGTAATGAATGAAAAATTGAACAGGGATGTTTTCCCATTTCAAACTTTTTAAAAGAAAGAACACTAAAGAGCTCTGAAGTGGCATCACAGAAAAAAGGGCTGCTCTGTTGGAGACTGCTGAGTGCTCCACAAGTGGCAAGAAATTCCCAGTGGAGTGAGGACACAGATGTCTTCAGAGGAAGAGCCCCCATCAACAAGTGTTTCTGCCCTTTACACTTTCTCGCACTTCCGGAGGGAGGGTCACACCTGGTTATAGCTCCAGGTGTTTCTTGCCACTTGTGTTTCACAAAATATAATGGCGTTGCAAACTTGGCATCTCTTGATACCAGAGATGGAATGAATGAATAATTGAATGAATGGATGAATGAATGAATGAATGAATGAATGAATGAATTGAATGAATGAATGAATGAATGAATGAATGAATGAAAGAAAGATGGACTGATGGATGGATGGATAGTTTTACAGCCTATCGGCCTTTGTTGGCTATATAAGGCCATTCAGCACAAAATCACTAGCCTGATCATTTTCTTGTAAATGCTGTTCAGTTCAGTTACCTACATGACATATATCAAACACTCTCAAAGGAGTGAATGAAAAAGAACAACAGCAACAACAGTTTTGCATCAGATGTGTCCATTAGCATCATGAAGAAAGAGTTACTTTGGGTTTTTAAGTATAAGGTTGTTGAAGGTCGTCCGTCACATGATCATCAGCACTCATCCTCTGGGCCATGAAAAGTTTATGGCATCTCTGCTCTGGACATCGAGCTGAATGACCCAGTGATTGGAAGCCAGGCCAATCCAGTCACATCATCACCCAAATTAGGCATTTGGCCTGGAGGATACTTTTGAGAAACAATTAGTACTAGCATTAACTTTTAATTCAAGTTGATAATGACAGTGTCATGAAGAAGCCATTCATAGCTTGGTGACCAAAAATACCCCCATCCGCTATATCTCCATCATTGTCAGTGAACCTCTTCCATGATCACTTCACCACTGTCCGTCACCTGCACAATCAGCAGCAATCCCACGCATTCTTAAAACAAAGTGCAATGCAGAGTTTAGCCATTTTCAGAGAGTGAGAGAGAGAGAGAGAGAGAGAGAGAGAGAGAGAACGAACGAACGAACAAACTTTATTTTACAAGGGTAGTGAATTAGGCAGTATTGCCTTTCTTACATTCAGCCCTTGAGGCAAAATATTCAAATGTGGTAAGAGAGAGAGAGAGAGAGAGAGAGAGAGAGAGAGAGAGAGAGATCCAAAGGGATCATTTCATATGCCTTTATCATCCGCCTCCGTCCAAGAAGAATAAAGCCACACCATCATCTTTCCTTGACGAATTCAAGATTCTACTGGAAGCCATCGACATCAGTTGTTCCAATCCTATCATCGTTGGTGACTTCAATGTGCATTTTGATGATAAAAACGATGCTAGCACAAAACGGATCACACAGATGCTTCAAGACCATAATTTCCAGCAATGCAACATGCATACCACCCACAAGTCAGGCCATATCCTGGATTGGGTTGTTGCAAGAACGGATAGTCAACAGATAAAGAAGATCCAAGTGCTGGACAAAGCGATGTCTGATCATCATGTCATCCTCTGCGATACTGGTCTGACCCTCAAAAGACCAAGCAAACGCACCGTTCTGGTTCGAAATCTCAAACAAGTCGATCTCGAGTCCTTAAAGCAGGACATAACGACATCCGCATTGTACTCATCAGTTCCAATATCCATGAAGGAGCAATGCGAGCAATTCAAGGATATTCTAGTCCGCACGATAAACAAGCATGCTCCACTGGAAAGGCGGCCCAATTCTACAAGACAAGAGTGCCCATGGTACACAAGCGAAGTGCACATCGCTAAAATCGAGAAGCGAATAGTGGAGAGGCGCTGGAGGAAATCAAAACTGACTGTGCATAGAGATATATCTATGTTCAAAAGAAAAACCTACTCAAGATGACCATCAGACATGCAAAAGCACAATATATGAAAGGTCAAATCGAACAAAAAGCGAGAAACCCTCGAGCCATGTCCAATCTGCTAACATCAATTCTAGGCAATAAGGGAAAGTTGAAACCTCTCCCCACCAAACCAACCGGACAAATCCTAGCCAACAAATTTCAAACATATTTCAGAGAAAAAATTGAAAAGATCAGAAAAGCTATTCCCCCCACAACGGTAGCGGAAGAAGTATCTACATCCCTGAACCAAGGTCTGAAAGACTTGTCTCCTTTCCATCCCGAGGAGCTTCGAAAGATCATTCTGAAGATGAAGCCCACCTCCTGCGAGCTTGATGATGTGCCGACAAGGTTGCTACGTCTATGTCTTGACGCATTCCTGCCCATGATTGCAGACCTAGTGAATCACTCCTTAAGATCAGGTGAATTCCCATACACAATGAAGAAAGCAATTGTACGGCCGCTGCTTAAGAAGCCATATCTGGACGCCGATGAGCTCGGCGGCTACAGACCTGTGTCCGATTTGTGTTTTATATCAAAAATCATAGAGAAAGCTGTTTCCATAAGGCTATGCAGCTTCCTGAACTCGGAGAATCTACTCCCAAAACTCCAGTCGGCATACAGGCCAGGACACAGCACCGAAACTGCACTCCTGAGAGTGTTCAACGATATTCGATGTGCTATTGATGATGGCCGGGTTGCCCTCGTGACTCTTTTAGAGTATATTTAGACCTCTCAGCAGCCTTCGATACCATCGATCATGGTGTTCTTCTGTCGCGATTAAAGAACTTAAAAATATAATCAACAGCCTTCAAATGGTTTCAATCATACTTATCTGGAAGAACACAGACGGTTGTTGTGGAAGGAGGGACTTCGAGTGAGGTGGTTATCACCTGTGGAGTTCCTCAAGGGTCAATTCTCGGACCGTTGCTATATTCCATCTACACAGTATCTCTGAGTGCCCTGATTGATAGTCATCATCTGTCATTCCATCTTTACGCAGATGATACTATGTTATTTACAACCTCGAACCCTGACAAAGACTCTTTCGCTGCGGCAAAAGCTTCCATGGAGAGATGTTGCACCGATGTGAAAACATGGATGGTGAAAAGTCGTCTGAAATTAAATGAAGACAAAACAGAATTCATCATCATCGGTTCTAAGGCACATGTTCAGTTGTTCCCAGAAACCAACATCTCCATTTCGGGAGTCGAGGTCCCCTCGTCAAGATGTGTGACATATCTTGGCGTAAAGATCGATGAGCATTTTTCTATGGGGCCACACGTAAGCAGAACGATCTCTTCCTCCTACTGGCAGCTCCGACGTATCTCAAGTATCAGACAATGCCTGACTGAAAAATCGGCCACAACTCTTGTATTGACGTTGGTGATGTCTAATCTTGATTACTGCAATAGCCTTCTGCTAGGTGAAACCCAAGAATATCTCCGAAGACTTCAACAGGTGCAGAACACCGCAGCACGTATAGTGAAACGTCCACCTAGTCGTTCTCACATAACACCCATCCTTCGAGAGCTACACTGGCTGCCTGTCCACCAACGTATTGTGTTCAAAACACTGTGTCATGTGTTCAAGTGCGTCAATGGTTTGGCCCCGCTGTATCTGGTTGAGCTCCTCAAGACTTATAAGCCTGTGAGGGATCTCAGATCTTCGGCGCAGTCATTACTCCATGTGCCACGCTACAACACCAAGAGATCTGGGGAGAGAGCATTCTCGTATGCTGGACCAAAACTCTGGAACGATATCCCAGACAGACTGAGGAAATCTCCTTCAATACAGACTTTCAAGTCACAGCTAAAAACTCTTTTATTCAAAGGGTGAACGTGTTGAGCGCCTTGAGCATGCCTTTGGGTGTGAGATTGGCGCTATATAAGAGCCAAAATACATACATACATACATACATACATACATACATACATACATACATACATACACAGAGAGAGAGAGAGAGAGAGAGAGAGAGAGAGAGAGAGAGAGAGAGAGAGAGAGAGAGAGAGAGAGAGAGAGAGAGAGAGAGAGAGAGAGAGAGAGAGAGAGAGAGAGAGAGAGAGAGAGAGAGAGAGAGGAGAGTGAGGAGAGAGAGAGAGAGAGAGGAGAGGGGGGGAGAGAGAGAGAGAGAGGGCACGCATGCATAAAAAGTTACTGAATACTGACCCAAATACTACGCGCCCAACACAAGTCACTTCCGGTGTGGTTACACACAGCTACACATTAGTCAGTTCCGGTTTCTTTACGCACCGTTTAAACACATGTTACTTCCGGTTTGGTCACGCGACGAGCTACTCAAGTCAATAATTGTATATGAATGGATGAGGTTTAACGGCCTATCAGCCTAAAAAGGCTGTATGAGGTCAACATATTATATCAAAACACCCTACAAAAAGGTTCTAAAAAGACAGGTAAAAATGCTTTCATAATATGCTATAAACAAAGACTAGATTACAGCAAAGATGATTACAGTTAGTAAAAATACTACGGTATAGAGTGCGCGACTCAACTAAACTTTAGTCTAACTAAACTCTAAACTAAGCACGTGGTTTCCGCCGTTTGAATTAAAAGTGAAACTCAACGACAAGCTGTATGGATTAGACGAATCGATGCAACCATACCAATAGGCAATACGACCACCTCAATAGAGACTATTAGTATTATGTAAACACGATCACCGAAGTTTCAACGTTTGTAACAGAAAACGATTAACTCGAACCCGGAGGTTAATATGCTGTTAGGCCTCAGTCCCGAGGTTAGATCCGTCCGTTCCCGGAACGAAGATCTCTGGCAAGCAAGAATGCGTATCCGTGATCGCGTTGTAGAGCAAAAGCAAGTGATGTCCTCGTAAATGCCGCACACATCACAAATGCATGAGAATGCACACGACTGAGTCCTGCGTTGCAGTTGGAATGCTGGTCAAAGGTGGGCACGAGTGATCATGGGGTCGTGGATTGGTCAAGTAGTGTGAACTTACTAACTATGAATTGCTTTCTCAGTTTCTTTTGGGCTGATCATTGTGGGAATTTCCGGTGAAAGCCATAGTCATGCCCATTTTTTGACAAAATGAACAAGAAGTGTGTGTGTGTGTGTGTGTGTGTGTGAGAGAGAGAGAGAGAGAGAGAGAGAGAGAGAGAGAGAGAGAGAGATTGATTCTTTATTTATCAAGTATGAAATTTTAGGATGAAGAATATCATCAACAATGACAAAGATTTTAGAAGATGCCTTTGACAACTGTCAGCTCAGTGAGTCTTCAAGTTCAAGCAAATACGTGTCAAATGTACAGGCGACAGCAGTGAGATCATCTGAATAGATAATCACGTATGGATGCTTTAAAAGACTTCATGGAAGTATTGTTCCTTAGGTGCAATGGGAGTGTATTCCATATCATAACACCTGAATATGTAATACTGCCTTTGAAAATGTCTACTCTAGGTTGTGGTAGAATGAAAGTGTTGCGAGATAGTGAATGGCTTGTTTGGGGACGAATGAAGAGATCAGTAAGATACTTCGGTGCTCGTGAATGAGCAATTTTGTGCATAAGGATGCATTTATTGAGGACGAGGTGTTTTGGAAGGGTAGTAAGCCAAGATTTCTGATCTTTTCATCCGTAGACAATGTGGAGTCGGAAATAATAAGCTTGGCAGCTCGTCTGTACAGTGATTTAATCTTGTTCAAGTGCACTGCCATGGAGCCATCCCATACAACAGATGCAAAATTAATATGGGAATTTATGTGTGCGTGAAAAAACATTGCGCATGCATCGGTGTTGACAAAATGCCTCAGTTTAGAGAGCAGGAAAATGTTCTTAGCAATAGTTTTGCATAAGGAATTGACATGTTGTTCCCAAGTTAGCTGTTCATCAACAATTATGCCCAGCAATCTGTGTTCTGAGACTTGCTCAATGATTTCATTTTCTAGCATAAAGTTGATGGTTAAGGGTTGTCGTTGACGTTTTTGTCTTGTAGTTCGGATCATGCACTTGGTTTTTGAGGGGTTATAACCATTCTATTTGATGAACACCATTTTTGTAAATCATCAAGGGTAACGTTCAGGGCGCATTGGATGGAATTTATGCTTCTGTCGCTTACGCTGATAATGGTGTCATCTGCAAACATAGTGCATTTGATACTTTCATTTGATATACTCAATGGTAGATCATTGATATACAAGCTGAAGAGCAATGGACCTAAAATTGAGCCTTGTGGAACCCCTGACTTTACGATTCGTCTCGAGGAATACAACCCGTTGACATAGACACATTGGCTTCTATGTGTCAAGTATGATCGGAAAAAGGAGACTGATGTTGGATTTTTCAAGTACATCGAGAGTTTATCAAGGAGAATTTCGTAGTCAACTAGGTCAAATGCCTTTTTCAGGTCCAAGAAAATGGTACCAGACAGTTCGCGGTTGTTTATGGCTGATAGCCAGTCGTTCACCAGGAAGGATAAAGCAGTTTGGCAGGAGTGATGGGAACGAAAGCCGGATTGCAATTGATATAATAAGTCAAATTGGTCAAGATACGAGAAAATATGTTTGTGAACGTGTCTTTCTAGTGGTTTGGAGATAAGAGGCAAAATTGAGATGGGACGGTAATCATCGGGTACTGAAGCAGTCTTAGATTTAGGCAGTGGAATGACCTTGGCCTGCTGAAGACGAGACGGGAAGATACTGTTTCTTATACACAAATTATAAATGTGTGTCAATGAAGGCAGTATGGCGGGGAGCGAAATTTTTAGTAAATGAGAACTGATGCCATCGAGGTCCGTGGATCGTTTGTTTGGAAGTTGAAAGATGTATTGCATCACCTCATGTGAGGTGACAGTAGGAATATGGAATGCAGCATCATGAGGAAGTCTTTCATTACAAAAACCCTCAATACGTTGAACAATATCCCCTGATAGACTGGGAGTGTGTTTGGTCGATTTTGCATGGATTTTGTCAGCTATTGTCGTGAAGTGTTCGTTGAATTGAGAGAGAGAGAGAGAGACAGAGAGACAGACAGACAAAGAGAGAGAGAGACAGAGAAAGAGAGAGAGAGAGAGAGAGAGAATCAAGTATATAGCTGGCATGCTTCCCTGTCAAATGAATTGTGGATCATTCAGTCCTAATTTGAGTGAGGCTATTTGGCGCTACTTTCGAATACAAATACGAATACTTTATTGTAGAGGCCATTGGCCCAGTACAATGACTCAGAATCAAACATTTTCTAATGATATAGACCTTCTCTTAAATGACTGAAATAAATAAGAGCTCACACATCTCACTCTCTCACTCTCATCACTTGAAAAACATACTGTCAGGCTGTCTTGCATGGTGAGTCCTCTGCAAAAGTGCAGACATTTCATCCTTAAATCTTCATACCCTGGACATGTGAACAGCAAATGCATTTCATTCTTTTCAGTTTCGTTGCAGCTGGGGCATAATAAAGAAGGTGGCTCACTATATCTACATCGGTGTACAAAGAGTTCACTTACACCCAAACGAAACCGTATTTACAAATCTCTGAAGATAGGTTTGTATAACTTGGGGCAGTGTAGTATTGGCAACAAGGAGAGGAATATTTGCTATGGGGCATTAAACATTAGAGACTGCATATCCATATTCACAGGTATAGTAATATTTACCAAAGCAGCATACAGCCTCAAGGTATTCACTGATCTGCTACAGAGAAGAATGATCTAACTAGGCAGATGACTTCTTCCTCTCTGTGCACTAATCTAAGAGGTTAATCCACTGATCCAATGTAACCTAAAAATTCATGGAAAAGGCAGATTTCCAAAACCTTTCTGCCACAAAAACATTTTCCTTCAGGTCTATATTCCACATGATCCTTAAAGAGTGAAGTAAAAAAGGAAAAAAGTAGTTGTACACAGTCACCAGTAATTAGTCCATGCAACAGTTTCACAAGTTTCTTTGCACAGTGAAGTTTAGGTCACACATAAAAGTAGTTATAGTTACAATGATCTGACGGGGACACACACACACACACACACACATTTTTTTCTGCCGACCCTAAACTTTTTTCAATTATGCAAATAAACAAAACAGAGAGAAAGAAATCAATAGTAGTCAATGAATTGTGTGCTGTCCCATCTTCCCTGCCTTATGTAGTAATGAGCACTCAGGGAATCATGAATATTCAGGTTTATCTTTTAAAAAGTTTTTTCAGAGAAAGAGAAAGTTTATTTATCTTTAATCTGGCCTCTTCTTTATATAAAAAAGGAAAAGAAAAAAGTTGAAGCCCATTTATGCCATGTTACCACAACATAGCAGTTGTTCACAGTTGCCAATATTTAGTGCATACAACAGTCAACTCTCAATCCACGTGAAACTCATACTGTCAAGAACATCTATCTCAGTGATCCTGTCTTGCCAGCATAACCCCAGTATTGATGAAGAAAGCACATGTGGAACTTTATCAAGCTGTGAAGCACAGAGGGCATGAAACTTGGGGGTTAGCTGCTATGGACCAACAGGTCATCCATATATGCACAAATGTCAACTCTCCAGACATATTCTGCATGAGGATCTTATCAGAAGGCAATAGAACTTAGAAGGCAAGGTCACCCTAAAGAGAGATTCATGTGTGTGTGTGTGTGTGTGTGTGTAGGTAGGTGTGTGTAGGTTACTAAGGTGTGTGTGTGTGTCTGTGAGTGTGTGTGTGTCTGTGTGTGTGTGTGTGTCTGTGTGTGTGTGTGTGTCTGTCTGTGTGTGTGTGATTGTGTGTGTGTGTGTGTGTGTGTGTGTGTGTGTGTGTGTGTGTGTGTGTGTGTGTGTGTGTGTGAGTGAGAGTGTGTGTGTGTGTGTGTGTGTGTGTGTGTGAGTGTGTGTGTGTGTGTGTGTGTGTGTGTGTGTGAGTGAGTGTGTGTGTGAGTGTGTGTGTGTGTGTGTGTGTGTGTGTGTGTGTGTGTAGGAACACCTCTGGCACTGAGGCATATCCAAAAGCAGCTTGAAGCTTGCACCAGTGACAAAGGAATTCACCTTGCCAGATCAAGAGAACAGAGGAAGGCTGCTGCCCAGAGCATCCCCTCAAAAGACATTCCAATGCCACCACTGCCCTTGCATGTGCCGTACACACACTGGTTTGCAGAACCACACGCAGACACATCAGAGAAGTGAGACTAGGCACTCTCACCTTCATCAACTCCATTGCATCACCACCAAGCAACGGTCAATATGCCTTCCATTAAATCACAAGTACAGAGACTGAGCATGAAAACGACACAAATGCATTTCAACCTTTCCATTTTTAACACAGCAGGTGGGCAGAGTGTACACACTCATGCAATAGGACTGAAGGAAAATTCATCAATAAAGTTTCTGGCTACCTACATTAGGTCCTCCCAAAAAAAGTTGTGGTTACAGTAACATGGTGGGAACAAAAAAAGGGTCAGTAGGTTGACCTTATTTCTAATTTTAGATTTTTGTTTCAGAGGAGGCAAGATTGAATATCAATTGTTTCTCTGTTGCTAAAAATGCTTTTTTAAGCATAGAGAGTGGATTCCCTGAGTATTTGTACTAGTTGTAGGGGAGGGAAGATTGGAGGGCAGGCACTTTATTGTTTATAGTCTTTTTTATTGATAAAAACTAAGGTGGGCATGATGGATGGATAGATGGATAGTGTTTTATGACCTATCAGCCATTGTAGGCTATGTAAGGCCATTAATCACGAAAATCATATGGATATTTCAGAGCAAACGCAAATCAAGTCACAATGTCCCTTAATATTTGCTTCTTAGGAATCCTGTAGGGAGATGCGGTGGGTCTGTTTCAACCCCCTAACCCACAGGGGGATGGGTGGGCAGGACAAAAATAGGCTCAATCGGGATACTGTTACCACAACTATGTCTTTTTTTGTTGTTGCCTTGTATGTGGCAACACAATGCAAACAAGAAAGGAGGGATAATGTTTGGCACATGTCTATTTCTTCCAGTGGTTTTGTTTGCAAAGCCTGCCAGTCCATCTGTCTATCCATCCATCCATCCATCCATTCATCTGGATGCCTGTCTATCCATTCATCAGCCTCTCTTTCAGTTTCATCCTGCGAGTCTCATTCATCCATCAATCTGTCTATCCATCCATCTGTCCATCAGTCAGTTAATCAGTCTATCAGTTGGTCGGACTGTCTGTTGGTCGGTCCATCCATCCATCCGTTGGATAGTCATTTTGTCGGTTGGTCAGTCGGTTTGTTGATTGGTCAGTTGGTCAGCCTGTCTGTCCATTGGTCAGTCATTCTGTCTGTCTGTCAGTCAGTCAGTCCATCAGTCAGCCTGTTTATTTGATTGATTATGTCTGCCAGTCACTGTCAATCTGTCCATCTGTATGTCACATGAAAGCGTTCACGTGACATGTGAACGAATGGGCATACAGATGGACAAACAGGCTGGGAGAGAGACAGATGGATAGACAGACATTAAAAAACAGACAGGGAGAAAAATCAGCTAGCAGCCAAAATTAGACAGGCAGACAAGAAGGCCTGAGACAGAAAGAACAGGCACTCATAGCACTCACACTCGTGTGTGCACACACACACACACACACACACACAGAGACACAACAACAAAACAGTTTATTGTTTAGGCCTTTGGCCCATTACAATTGGATACAAAACATTATATTGCCAAAATCACAGAGAGAGAGAGAGAGAGAGAGAGAGAGGGGGAGAGAGAGAGAGAGAGAGAGAGAGAGAGAGAGAGAGAGAGAGAGAGAGAGAGAGAGAGAGAGAGAGAGAGAGAGGCACAGTAAATAAGGACTTCATGAGGAAGAGTTAAAACATGCAGACACTACTGATCACCCTCTTCATCCTTGTGTTTGTAATGGCCCCTGACGATGACAAACCGGCAAACAGCTGAACAGACATTACGAACTGGCAGTCTGACAACCAGCAAGACTGACAAAGCAGACAAACAATAATTTAAACAAACACACGTAACCTGATGGGTGGTCTGACGATGGAACGAACAAAAAGACTAACGGAATAGTTGGCACGACGGACGGTCTAACGAGCACGTGACCGCGCTCTATGAAGCAATGTCATGTCTGCTAACACTTGGCACCGCACATGTTCAAGCGGGACACAACAGTACTCCTAGGTGATCACGTTTCATGAAGATACTAAACAAAGCCTGGGCCACAATACTTATAGTCATACCCACTGGCAGTGGTGTTAAGGGCTCTATAGCTGTGTAACAAGTCATGACTGGAATGAGCAGTTAAAACGTAAACACGATGCTTTTGTTTACTCTAGTCAGTAGTCTCATTCTCAGAAGACCCATGGCACTACCACACTACCACACCACCTATCTTCTGTGCAGTACTCCTGGAAGCTGCAACTCACGACAATAAAGTGCTGGGTGTATCTTTTACAAGACCCTAACGAGAAAATCGCCTTGTTTGTACAGAGAACTGTATGAAAGAGCAAAGAGCCTGCTACTGCTAGTTAATTGACACGAGACGGAGGTCATGTTCGGACAGCAGACAGTGACCGGAACCATGGATCCAATGATCCATGCCGGAACCTGCAGAGATCGGCACCATCTCAACAACTTACCGAGCGAGCCCCCGAGTCGCTGTCTGTCAGCATGGTGGAATGGTACGTTGTAAAATTAGGAATGGTCACATCAAGCAGCAAAATAGCTGTACCGTTTCGTCATTATTGACAAACAATGCTCACAGAACAGAGACCTGGCGCGCATGCTAAAAATGCATATGCGATAAACGTCATCAGAAACTGCGAGAAACCTTGACCTACATCAAGTATATACATCCGGAAGTAACACAGAGTTGTGGCCCCGCTTCGTAAATACTGCCGGTTCAACTTTCGCCATTTTCCGCTAAATCTTCGATTTGCGGAGTATAATATTTTCAGGATGGAGGGACTGATTCCTGTAGTGAACAAACTGCAGGATGTTTTCAACACTGTTGGCTCGGAAGTAATTCAACTACCTCAAATTGTCGTCATTGGAACTCAGGTAAGACGAATGGGTGGGGAGTATTTGGCAACTGTCATACTATCATAGAATAATCAGCTCCAGAAATAATCACAGCGATAGCTCAATGACAGTCGAAGTTATGACTTCGAAATTGTTCGCGTCAATGGAGGGGAAAAGTCGTGCAATTAAAGGCGTTAACGTTTGTGAAGTGCTATGGTTGATGCGTGCGTTGAAAGATCTGTTAACCGTGAACATCGGAGAACTTGTCCTTGAAGGTTAATGCAACAAGAGCATGAAGATGCAATTGCAAGTATGGAATTATCCCTTCGTAATGTCAGTCAGCTTTCTTAAATAACTTTGTGTCATCCATAATATAACATGGCGTCGTCTTTATTCTGATGAGCTGAAATCGTGAACATCTAGAGAATCCGGTGAGACAAGTGATATGCAGCTCTGCATAGGCCATAGTCACGATAGTGAGAGGTCGCTCATAATAAGTTTTCAATTTCCCCATGCTAATTTCAAGCCTACGAAGTCAACAGGGATAAGAACTAAAAATATGACACAACTTTCAAAAGTTTTATCAGGAGAAAGTCGTACAAAAGATAGGGTGATCTCATCTGGCTTTCAATTCCTCGATGACCATAAGGAGGACTAGGCCTATAGATAAGACTAGCGACAACAAAAACTACTAACGTCATTTTTCATTTGTAAGGGATCTCGTTTGTTTACATATTAACAAACAAACTAGGTACAAAACATCTATACTGTGTGTGTGTGTGTGTGTGTGTGTGTGTGTGTGTGTGTGTGTGTGTGTGTGAGAGAGAGAGAGAGAGAGAGAGAGAGAGAGAGAGAGAGAGAGTGTGAGAGAGAGAGAGAGAGAGAGAGAGAGAGTGCGTGCGTGCCTGCCTCTGTCTGTGTCTTTGTGTCCATCAGTGTGTCTGCCTTCCTCCCTGTCTGTTATTGTGTCCGTTTGTCCGTCTGTCCTCCGTCTCCGTCCATCCCTCCCACCCACTCACCCACCCACTCACCCACCCACCCACCCACTCACCCACCCACTCACCCACCCACTCACCCACCCACCCGCTCTTTTGGTTATTATATCCTAATTGTGTGAAAGTTGTTAGCTTATTTGGAGGTTCTGGGAAGAACAATTTGGCTTATGTGAAAGGTAACTGGTCAACTGCAGGAAAGAGCAGTTCTAAGCTGTGTCCACTTGAGCTTGATAGCACTTGCTGCTTGGGGATGACCATTGCAATGAGACTCAAAAGCTCTAATGCCATGATGGGTAATAGCTGAGAAGTGTGTGTGTGTGTGTGTGTGTGTGTGTGTGTGTGTGTGTGTGTGTGTGTGTGTGTGTGTGCATGAGTATTTGAGTGTGTGTGTGTGTGTGTGTGTGTGTGTGTGTCTATGTGCCACTATGATTATGTGGTTAGTGTGTGTGTGTGCATGTGTGGCATGTAGGCGCATGAGTATTGGGTGGAGGGAGATTTGTGTAGTGCAGTGTTTGTCAGGTGTGTGTGTGTGTTGTGTGTGTTACAGATCCGTGAGGTGAGTTTGAGTGCTTGAAGTGTGTAGTGCTTCGCTTCTGCATGTTCTGGGGGAGCTGTTCCAGGTGTGTGCAGTGTGTGTGTGTTGTGTGCATGCATGTGTGTGTGCGTGTGTGTGTGTGTGTGTGTGTGTGTGTGTGTGTGCGCTTCTGTGTCAGTGTGAGTGTGTGTGTGTGTATGTTTTGTGTATACATGTGTGTGCATGTGTGTGTCTTGTGTCTCTGTGTTTTGTGTGACTGAGTGTGTGTGTGTGTGTGTGTTGTGTATGCGTGTGTGTGTGTGTGTGTGTGTGTGTGTGCATGTGTGTGTCTGTGTGTGTGTGTGTGTGTGTGCAGTGTGTGTGTATGTGTGTGTGCGTCTGTGTCAGTGTGAGTGTGTGTGTGTGTGTGTGTGTGTGTGTGTGTGTGTGTTGTGTATGTGTGTGTCTTGTGTCTCTGCGTTTTGTGTGACTGAGTGTGTATGTGTGTTTGTGTGTGTGTGTGTGTGTGAGAGAGAGAGAGAGAGAGAGAGAGAGAGAGAGAGAGAGAGAGAGAGAGAGAGAGAGAGAGAGAGAGAGAGATTTATTTTCATCAATGTTGAAGAGAAGGTGAGACATGTAAAAAGTTGTGACTTACCTGTAAGTTACCAGTTCAGCAGCTAAATTATAGTTGCTCAAAGCACAAAAAAATGATGAACTGTTTTTTCTACCTTAGAAAAATGGACAGAGAATCTAATGCATGCAAATAGTTCTTATGTTAGGAAAGTTAAGCATCAGCATCACTCCACTCTCCATGGGAAACTCCGTTTCTCACTCATTTCTCTCCCTGTGGGAGGGGTAAGAATAGACAAGTTTGCCATGTCCCCCTATGAGATTGGTAAAACATATATGTTGGGAAATTGTGGCTTGACTTGAATCACTCCAACCAACTCTGGCCTTAAATTTATTGCCTATGGAGGCTGATAGGTTGTAACCCAATCCAGTCATCACTTATTTTGCATGCTTTTTACCTTTCAGAATTAGCTGCTTCCTTTGCTCGCACCTATTAGTGGTTCAGTGTCTTGACAGTCCAAGGTTAAAATTGCTTCTCATGGGGCAAAGGCTAGCTGGGAGAGAGGAGGAAATAGCAGGAACTTTGCTCTCACAAGAAAAATGACCCACAATAGAAAATGAATCTGAGTCATCACCTGTTATCAAGTCATGCGATCAGGACTTACCAAAGATTTGTCACTTGCATGCTGTGAGTGTGACCCTTGAACCACAGCTATTTCCTGATTTTGCTATGGAAGGCTAAGATCTTCATCTCCTATCTGACCACCCTATCTTCTGATCCTCTCAGCTACTGGAAGCCACTTTATACTTTTTCATTCCAAAACATCATTATTGAATGTAGCAGTATCCTTGCAGTGTGAAACTGATAAGCATTATGGAAATGTAAAGTAATTTATACTACTAGTCTGCTGCTTTGAATTGTTGTATCTTCAACATTCCTGTAAGTGACTAATAGCCCAATAGCAGACATAGGGTATTTGTTCTATTCTTCAGTCATTGTTCATTTTGCCCATGCATGATTAATGCTTTGTGTGTCAATATGAAAACGATGCTGTATTTCAGGCTACACACTTGCCTTGCTCTTGTATCTTTGTGGGGTCTTAGCATTTTCCTTCCTGAGTCCACGATGGCTCTGCTAAACACTTCTTGTGGTGCATACTGCATTGCAGAGCTCAGGCAAGAGCTCAGTCCTGGAGAGTCTGGTGGGTCGGGATTTCCTGCCCAGAGGAACCGGCATTGTAACACGTCGACCCTTGGTCCTGCAACTCATCCATGTGCCCAAAGATGACATGGAGACTCGCATGCAGTCCTCAGATGGATGTAAGTCACATTGGTGCTTTCATCTTTACATGTCACCTTTGATACAATGTTCTTTTTGACTCACATGCGAAGCAAAAGTGAGTCTATGTACTCAGCCGTGTCGTCCGGGCGTAAAAAACCTTAAACGTTGGATTTTTCTCGGAGACTATTAAGTCTATCAACACCAAATGTGGCATGATGGTGTATGATGACAATGCCTCAAAAAACATACATAGTGACTTGACCTTGCTTCAAGGTCAAGGTCACAGGAGCCATAAATGTGGTCTCAAAAACAGTCATTTTTCACATTTTCCCAATTTTCTCCCACGTTATTGAGAATGGCGACCTTAGCTACAAGTGGTATATAGGTCAAAGCAAGCCCTATCTTTTGATACCAGTTTGGTTGACCTTGCTTCAAGGTCAAGGTCACAGGAGCTCTTCAAAGTTGGATTGTATACATATTTTGAAGTGACCTTGACCCTGAACTATGGAAGATAACTGTTTCAAACTTAATAATTATGTGGGGCACATGTTATACTTTCATCATGAGACACATTTGGTCACATATCATCAAGGTCAAGGTCACTTTGACCCTTATGAAATGTGACCAAAATGGGGTAGTGAACCACTAAAAGTGACCATATCTCATGGTAAAAGTGCCAATAAGCACCATTGTGCTTCCTATGTCTTGAATTAACAGCTTTGTGTTGCATGACCTTGGATGACCTTGACCTTGGGTCAAGGTCACATGTATTTTGGTAGGAAAAATGTGTAAATCATTTCTTTGTGTATGATGTCATTGGTAGGTTTAGTTGTTTGACCTTGACCTTGAAGGTCACCTGAAGGTCAAGGTCATATAAAGGTCAAGGTCAAGCATGTGAGTCGTATGGGCTTTGCCCTTCTTTTTAAATCTATGTTTAGCTGTTTGCATTTTTAAATGCTAATCAGACTCCACAGAAATAATACATGTGTTTATGATAATATTTATACTTTATAGTTTACTGCATGCACCGCTGAGATAAAGAAGGTACAAAGGCTTTGTTGTCCTAAATTGAAATGGGACAATATTTCTGCATGGATATGTCTTGCACCTGCAAGGCATTTTTGGCTATATTATTGTATATATTTTCAGAATGTTGACATGTTTGTGGGATATATATATATACATAAAAATTGTAGTTGTTGGAATGACGTATAACTCATGCCTTACTTGCAGTTAAACATGATACTGTACATTTTTAGAGGATCCAGTATGTGTTGAATTTCAACAATGATAATAAATATTGAAACAATCAGTGTGAATACTCAGTTATCGTGTATTTTGTTCCTAAAAGAAACATATTTATATGGGAGATATGTCAATTGGCACTGCTGCTCATGTGGCAGTGCTGGTAGATCTTGAACATGTGTTTAAATTGATTCCTTGTCATTGTAATGTTTCTGTTGATCTTCAACTTTCAATCTACTTGGAGATGCAACAGAGATGCATTTGCTTGCCATTGTCTATAAAACACACAATGTCCAATTAGCTGTTTGCATGTGTATTAACTTCTTATTTTACCTAGTGTTGTGGTTACCATGTTGTTGCTTGCAGCTGTCATTGAAGCAGAGGAATGGGCCAAATTCCTTCACACCAAAAACAAAGTCTACACAGACTTCACTGAAGTTCGCAGAGAGATTGAAAATGAAACAGAGAGGCTCTCAGGAACAAACAAGGTGAAAAGCAGTGCTGTTTCAGTGTCTTTGACTTCTTTTAAGCATTTGTTAGGATCCACATAAAGAGTACCCTTACCCAGTTAGTCACAACACATGCTGCTAGTTATGGGGGGGGGGGGGGGGGGGGGGGAGGACGGACGTGAAATATTCTTGTAGCAACAAAATACATGTGTCTAAACATAGAGTGTTTGTCAATACTTTCATTGGACGATATGAATAGATTTGATGTAATTTTTGCGTCAAAGTTTGCTGCACCATGCTGATTCAGTGATTGGACAGTTGGTTTGCACCTTTTAACAATTAGATCACAGAAGTTTCCAAGATCTTTCATATCGATGGACGATTTTCCCAACATCTGTTGATACATTTTTGTTACCAAAAACATGTGTCCAAACATGGAACAGACGTGGATCTATGAACAGATCAGGAAATTCCCGGTCAACGGAAATAACAAGAAGGGTTCTATTTGTATGTAGATTGATGAACGCGCTGTGTAGGTCAAACAGCACTTGTAGGATTTTTCAGATTCATTCATAAATCAACAAACACTCTTTGTTTAGACACACGTTTTTTGTTACGAAAGGGCATTCTGAAAATTGCCAAAAATAAATCGGCATGAACAGTTTCTTAAAACAATGTCATAGATTTGTTCTTTGTTCAATTGTCAGTACTTCTGGTTTAGGTTTTGCTATATTTTGTTGAATAGTTAGAAGGGCATGTGCAAAGGGAAAGGGTAGGTGTCTCGTCCCTGAAATTCAGTCCCATTTATGACGCCGGGAAAGGGGTTGATGTATAATGTCCATGATTTTTCATGAAATATTGCATGATGGTCAAAGTGAAATTTAAGTTCTCATGCTTTCTGTGGTCTTCTGAAGTAGAACACCTCTCTTTGCTTCATCATATGAATGTGAAGCCCCAAGAAATATTCAATTTTATTTTCTAGTTGGTCTCTTTGCAGGAGCTGCCTGCTCTGCTATGTAATGATAGAAGTGGACAGGGCCTTGTCTGCAGGAAAGCTGAATTGAAATGCATTGCTTTTGTCTGCAAGCATTCATCTTGGAGATTAGAAAATGTCTTTAACTGCACAGAGCACTGTGTCATAATGATGATTCTCTTAGTAAGCCTGCAGGCACAAGTTGTACCATACAGCCTAAGCAATCAATTAAACTTGGTAATGTAGTAAAGGCAAGCTGTTTAAATCGATCCATTACCAAAGAAGTAGAAGCAGAAATTGTATCCCAAAGACAATGTGATCATGAGACCCAGTTTGTGTAATAGTACTAATACAGAAAGCATATTGGTAAGAAGACATTCTAGGTCTTTGTTTGTGTCCAGATGTAAATAGACCAAATTTGTTGGCTGAATTGGTAAGTTACTATTGCAGTAGTAACCTGAAACCTGTGTGATCCAGACACAGGATGGATCTTGTCTGGATGACAGAACATCAACCACAACCTGATTTACTGGAAGATGTTCTTGCTATTGTACAGTGAGTGATGTTGAAGTAGCTTGATTGGATAGGCATGTAGAGTGATGCACCGAAATTCTGACAGACAGCATTTGTTGTTGTTGTGGCAGGGCATAGAGCCAGACCCCATCAGCCTGAAGATCTTCTCTCCCAAAGTTGTCAACCTGACACTGGTGGACCTTCCAGGCATCACCAAGGTGCCTGTTGGGGACCAGCCCCCAGACATCGAGATACAGATCCGAGACATGTGCTGCAAGCATATCTCCAACCCCAACTCCATCGTCCTGGCTGTCACCCCTGCCAACACAGACTTTGCCACCTCCGAGGCCCTCAAACTTGCCCGGGAAGTGGACCCAGATGGTAGGTGATGGAGAGATGGAAGAAGACTTTCTAGGGTTATGCTGCTGAATGGGACAGTGAGAACTGTGAGAATGCTGGTAGTTGGTTCATGATTTGGGTGACGGATAATAAGTAGTGATGAGATGGTTAAAGAACATGTTTGCCTTCATCGATGACATTGAGGATTTTATATACAGTGTAAAATGGCCAGTAAGTATGAAAATGGGTAGAAAAATATCTTGAACTGCTTCTGCTCCCCTAGTGTTAACATTTGCTCAGACCTGTAGTTGTGGTGTGATAAACCTTGGAAATGGCCCTGGGCCCATATTCACAACGGCGATTTATCTTTTTAACACTCGATTTATCCCCTAGCCCCGCGTTATCTTGATCGGTTAGATAAGGTACGCTCGTCAGAGGATCATAGGTTGTGCTTTGCTATATTTACTGGTTTCCAGCCAAGGGAGAGCAGAACAGGCAGTTGGAATCGTCTGAGTTTAGAGATAAATCGGAGTTAAAATAAATCGCCGTTGTGAATACGGGCCCTGGAATGCATTTGTTGGAATGCACTACGGGATTAGTGATGGTATTCAAACCTGTCTGCATATTCTTTGTATCTGAGTTTTCATCAAGGTTCCTGTCAAGTATTATTTTTATGGCCTGATGAATGCAGTAAAATGAGATCCGCGTGCAGATTATAGTGGCTTTATGGAAGGAGTACCTGTACTTTTCCCTGTTACAGGGCGGCGCACGCTGGCAGTGATCACCAAACTGGACCTGATGGATGCAGGGACGGATGCCATGGAAGTGCTCTGTGGTCGCGTCATCCCTGTCAAGCTGGGCATCATCGGTGTGGTCAACCGTAGCCAGGCTGACATCAACAGCAACAAGGTACCAGAAGCTTTGGAGGGTGCTGTGGTAACCTCTTGATGTCAGGAGTGACTTCAAGTGCTGTGCTCCTGCTCTTTGGGCTCTGAAGTGTGTCTGCAGCCCCTATCTCACTCACCATGTGGAGGTACTGACAGATTATGCAGTGGATATAATGTTATGTTGATTCTTTGGTGATGGATGCTGTCAGCAGTGATGACAAGTTGCCAGAGAGCTTTATGTAGAGAGAGAGAGGGGGTTTCTGTGAAGAGAAGAGAAGAGAAAAACTGACAGACGCAGAGTAGGGGACTAATGAGATTAAATTTCGTCTAGGATGTCATGCAAAGTTTAGAATAGATTCATTATTGAAGTAAGAGTGAGTTGAAGGAAATGTGTAAGAGTTTTTATTAATATTTATACTGATTTTGTAAGGATGAATTTACCCACTGAAAGGATCATGATGATATTGCACTGTTGATATGTACTCTGCAACAATGATTGGTTCCATGCCTGTTTTTCCATATGACTGCTGAAAGCCATGGCTACTTGAATCATGATCATTTGACTGAAAATGCTTGCTGGACAACTCATCAAGTGAAATTCCTGGTGTGTTGCAGAGCCTACAGCAGTCACTGAAGGATGAGGCAACCTTCCTACAGAAGAAGTACCCTTCCATTGCCAGCAGGAACGGCACTCCCCACCTCGCCAAGACTCTCAACAAGGTAGGGGCTGCTGCTGATGTGGAAAGCACATCTTTAGAGCCCAGATGGACTCTTGCCTTTGTCTTCATAGAAGACAGGAAGCAAGGCCTTGGATGCATGCATAGCTATAGAGGCATTGCATGAAATGGTTGGGAAGCAATTTTCTGTGATGTGATTGTATCTACACATGTATCAACATTTGTTTGCTCAATTTTTCTAAGCCTCTTTGCTGCCAGCTTGGACTGCTCCTGGCTGAACTACTGGAGCAGGCCGCCTAGAGAGCGGCAGCTATGGGTTCTACTTCTAACTGCTGAGGGGGCCGTCAAGCAGCTCCAACCATGTATTACAATCTGTCAGCAGGCCCCCTAAAGAGCGGCAGCTATGGGTTCTACTTCTAACTGCTGAGGGGGCCGTCAAGCAGCTCCAGCCATGTATTACAATCTGTCAGCAGGCCCCCTAGAGAGCGGCAACTATGGGTTCTACTTCTAACTGCTGAGGGGGCCGTCAAGCAGCTCCAACCATGTATTACAATCTGTCATCATGTGCATCTTTTACAGAGCAGTCTATGGGGAGACAAAGTGGTTAAATTTCCCCCCAAGTTGCCTTTCACTGTAGAAGAAGTAGATAGTATTTGAGTCATTGTGTGCTTGTTAACATATGCCACCATATTTTCTGTTTGTCTCGTTTTTGAAGGAGACTTGTGGCTAATGTGCAAAGATTGACAATAATTTTAAAAATGCAAGCACTGTTTTTAAGAGAAGACATTTCCTTTTGCAGCTGCTGATGCACCATATTCGAGACTGCCTCCCAGAGCTGAAAACTCGAGTCAACATCCTGATAGCACAGTTTCAGTCTCTCCTCAGCTCCTTTGGGGAGCCTGTGGAAGACAAGGTAAGCAGTTATAGATTTTTTAATTTCCTTTTAAAAAAATTAATTGGATTCTTTTCCAGTTGGAGTGTATCAGTTTTCTTGAACAGAACCCATAAAGACAGGTTAGAAGAATTTTAAAGGGATTAGTGATAACAACATTTTCAAATCAATGAATTTATGTGTTTATGAAGGAAACATAGTTATTTTCAGCATTGTTTCACTTTTGGTAATATGTTGACAATATTTAACTGCAGACATGCTTTGACATCATCAGTTGTTGATTGAAACACACATATATACACACATTTGTACACATGCACATACCACACTCTCTCTCTCTCTCTCTCTCTCTCTCTCTCTCTCTCTCTCTCTCTCTCTCTCTCTCTCTCTCACATACATATGCATGCATGCACACACACGCACATGCACACACACACACACACACACACACACACACACACACACACACACCTCTACCCTTGACTTGAATATTTACATTGGCATCCAATTGAGTTTAATGATTACTGACTTTTTCATTTGATGGAGAAATGCTCTTCATATGTGTGGGTTGACAGATGATTGCAGCTTCAATGCCCTGTAATATCCATGCCTGTGCTGTTGCAGGGTCAGCTACTGCTGCAAATCATCACCAAGTTTGCCTCGGCCTACTGCAGCACCATTGAGGGCACAGCCAAGAACATCCAGACTTCAGAACTGTGAGCGTCATTTCAGTGGCCCTTGCCCATGTACAGTTTCTTCTAACATTTCTTTATAGTCATGAATAAATATTTAAAAAATGTTTGATCAAGAGATTCAGGCCTCTGGTTATAACGAGAGTGATACGCATTGTTGGGCTGGTGGAAGCTGTTCACTGTGGAAGTGATCCGCACATTATTGCCTCCGCCAAGGAGGTTGTGTTTTTAGCCATGGTTCGTTAGTTAATTAGTTATGTGGCAAGGAGGTTGTGTTTTACCCATGGTTCGTTAGTTAATTAGTTATGTGGCAAGGAGGTTGTATTTTACCCATGGTTCGTTAGTTAATTAGTTATGTGGCAAGGAGGTTGTATTTTACCCATGGTTCGTTAGTTAATTAGTTATGTGGCAAGGAGGTTGTGTTTTACCCATGGTTCGTTAGTTAATTAGTTATGTGGCAAGGAGGTTGTGTTTTACCCATGGTTGGCTAGTTAATTAGTTATGTGGCAAGGAGGTTGTGTTTTACCCATGGTTGGCTAGTTAATTAGTTATGTGGCAAGGAGGTTGTGTTTTACCCATGGTTGGCTAGTTAATTAGTTATGTGGCAAGGAGGTTGTGTTTTACCCATGGTTCGCTAGTTAATTAGTTATGTGGAAGTGATCCGCACATTATTGCCTCCGCCAAGGAGGTTGTGTTTTTAGCCATGGTTCGTTAGTTAATTAGTTATGTGGCAAGGAGGTTGTGTTTTACCCATGGTTCGTTAGTTAATTAGTTATGTGGCAAAATAACTTGAAAAGTTCAAAACGGATCCTGATGAAATTTGGTGAAATGTCAGGGTTTCACCCAAGGAAGAATTCATTACATTTTTTAGACTTTCTGTAATACTTGGACTGCAGGCGACATGTAAAACTGAACCCAAACAGCGGTGGTAAATGAGGAGGCGCTTTAAAACACAGATAGAGTACAAATGCAAATTTTTTACTTAAAAGTCTTCATCAGGCATAACACAAAAACACCTCTGAACTGTACAGGGTAAAATATCAACCCTGTGCAGTTCAGTTGTGTTTTTGTTTTATGCCTGATGAAGACTTTTAAGTCAAATATTTGCCTCGCCCTGTGCTTTAAAACTATTTCTCATTCACCACCGTTGTTTGGGTTCAGTTTTTTTAGGTTATTTGTTCTCTCATTTGGGAATTACAACCCAAAAGAGAATGTTATCTATGTAGTTGAAGCATTATGAAGTTGATGACATCAAACTTGACACACATCAAACTATTGATGACACGGGTGTATAAGTGCTCCACTCGGATATCACTTTCAGCCAATTAAATAAAATAAAGTTCGTTGATTCAGGCCTGGCTAGCAGAACATGCTGCCTTTATTAATTAAGTAAACAGGCCATGGAAGGGAAACTTTAGCTTCCTCGGCAGAGGTTTGCTCTCTCAGAGTGCTGTCTGGTTTGAGAAAAGTGAGCCATGCTGTTCCCAGTATAAAGTGCCTCTCAGAGTGCTGTCTGGTGTGAGAAAAGTGAGCCATGCTGTTCCCAGTATAAAGTGCCACTCAGAGTGCTGTCTGGTGTGAGAAAAGTGAGCCATGCTGTCACCAGTATAAAGTGCCTCTCAGAGTGCTGTCTGGTGTGAGAAAAGTGAGCCATGCTGTCACCAGTATAAAGTGCCTCTCAGAGTGCTGTCTGGTGTGAGAAAAGTGAGCCATGCTGTCACCAGTATAAAGTGCCTCTCAGAGTGCTGTCTGGTGTGAGAAAAGTGAGCCATGCTGTTCCCAGTATAAAGTGCCTCTCAGAGTGCTGTCTGGTGTGAGAAAAGTGAGCCATGCTGTTCCCAGTATAAAGTGCCACTCAGAGTGCTGTCTGGTTTGAGAAAAGTGAGCCATGTTGTCACCAGTATAAAGTGCCTCTCAGAGTGCTGTCTGGTGTGAGAAAAGTGAGCCATGCTGTCACCAGTATAAAGTGCCTCTCAGAGTGCTGTCTGGTTTGAGAAAAGTGAACCATGCTGTTACCAGTATAAAGTGCCTCATGCAAACATTTTGAGATGCTCTGGGGAGAATAATAGCTGTCGTTGGCTCTTCAGTGGTACTGGTCACTACGACAGTAGTAATGTGTCAAGTGTAGCAGTTCATTTTCTCTGCCTCTTTAATTTTTTAGAAGAAACTTCATACGACCGAGTAATTTTAATGTAGAAAAGTTCACATTTGTTATTCTCATGTCCATCTTGAAAACTTGTGAAACGATGTCCTGATGAATAATTGCTTCTTTTTTCCAGATATTGTTTGGCATTTGTTAGTATGATTAATATAGCAGCACTGGATGAAAGTCAAAGCATGCAAGAGGAGGTGTTGAGACAATGAGTAACCCTACAACAATCACCTGATACACAGCAGTCCCAAGAAATCCTACAGCAGTCCCCTTATATCATGCAGCAGTCCCCTTTTATCATACAACAGTTCCCAAAAATCCTACAGCAGTCCCCTTTTATCATACAACAGTTCCCAGATATCCTGTAGCAATCCCCCAATAACATACAGCAGTCCCCTTATATCATACAGCAGTCCTCTTTTATCATACAGCAGTCCCCAGAAATCATACAGCAGTCCTCTTGTACTCTATAGCAGTCCCCTTATATCATACAGCCGTCCCCAGAAATCATACAGCAGTCCTCTTGTACTCTATAGCAGTCCCCTTATATCATACAGCCGTCCCCAGAAATCCTACAGCAGACCCACAGTAGAAGACTGACAGAAGTGGACAGGCTGCCACTGCATGCCAGTCTCTGTGCAGGTGTGGTGGAGCCAGAATATGCTACATCTTCCATGAGACGTTTGGCCGCACCTTGGAGTCGGTGGATCCTCTAGGTGGCCTGACTACAAGGGACATCCTCACAGCCATCCGCAATGCCACGGTAAATGATGTGCGGGCAGAGGACACCTGCATTCAAACAGACCACTGCCTAACCATGATGTGGAACAAGATATCTTCATGGGTGTTTGTATAGAAGGACTGCAGAAAAGATCTCTCAATGTACATGAGCAATTAGGGCATGAAACCACAGCACTCAATTATTAATTAACACCAGTATGTATGGAGAGCCACAGATTTGAGAACAAATAAAGTAAAGCTGAGGATGGGTGAAGATAGTTGAAAAATCTGCATGCACCACAGTGATCTGATCCTTCTAAACTGCAGCACAAGGCCTGTGATCCTTATATTGGACTGGACAGCTCCTATCAGCCAGTCCCTTGCTGATTTTGTTGTTATTGCTGTCTTGTGTTTGTAGGTGTAATTTTTGTCATCATCATTATCATTATTTTAATCATCATCATCTTCATCATCATTGATCACTGTCATGATATCAATGCAGCAGTGACATTGCCTTTATCATCATTGTTGTCATTGCTGTCTCCATTATCATCATCTTTGTCCATATCTTTGTCCTCACTGAGACACGCTGTGCATTT
Source organism: Theodoxus fluviatilis (assembly GCA_034096865.1). Classification (NCBI taxonomy): domain Eukaryota; kingdom Metazoa; phylum Mollusca; class Gastropoda; order Cycloneritida; family Neritidae; genus Theodoxus; species Theodoxus fluviatilis. Next base: position 40,514 of record JAWQFJ010002992.1, on the reverse strand, counting down.
TGCTCATCAGGGCCCTCGTCCAGCCCTGTTTGTGCCAGAGATCTCCTTTGAGCTGCTGGTCAAGCGACAGATCCGGCGCCTGGAGGAGCCCAGCCTCCGCTGTGTGGAGCTTGTCCATGAGGAAATGCAGCGCATGATTCAGCATTGCGGCACCCAGGTAGTACCATGGTGTTCTCCCCAAATCTTTATCTCTGTTTTTACTAAGACACACACACACTCACCACACACCCACCCCTGTTCTCCCCAAATCTTTATCTCTGTTTTTACTAACACACACACACACACACACACCAACCCACTCACCCCCTCCCCCCCAAAAAAAAGAAAAGTTGTTTCTTTCAGGTATTATGGCAGCAACAACAAAATAATGTAGGTAGGTAGGTAGGTAGGTAGGAACATTTAGTTCACAGAGATGTTACTTGGGTCTCTCCACGCCAGTAGGTGCATAAGACTCCCTCCAGGCCACCTGTCCCTTGCCATCACCCTGGCCTCACTCCAGCTTCCCCATCCTGCTGCCCTCCTCGCTGTCTCCACTGTCCTTCTCCAGGTCCCCTTTGGTCTTCCCTCAGATTGTCTCTTTTCTGGTGCCCACCTTCAAAGAGAAGTTGCTGTACTGTAAATGTCTTTGTCAGAGAAAAATGCGGTCTGAAGGAGAAAGACATAAAACTGTCTGATAAATATTAGTGAAGGATTTACACATTTTAGGGGGGGGGGTGTGTGTGTGTGTGTGTGTGTTTTCCAGTGGTGAAAGAAAGGTGTGTTGGGGGCAAATTTCAGGGTGGGACAGATGACCAGAAACGAACATTTTTTGTGTGTGGCCTAAGCAAGAACCACCAGGGGCAGCATCACCTGAAAGCCTGTAGTCCTAGCGTCCATCTGCTCCCACCAGAACTTGCACTGAGGTGGTTAGTACAGAGCTGTTAGGTCTCAAATATATTCAGTCATCGCTCTCCGTTCCATGTATCATTCAGCCTTGACCATGATCACCATAATGAGTGCTAGAGAATAGTTACCAACTGGGTGGTTTTTCAAAGCACTGAAGGTACTAGATGTTATATTGGCTGTGTATGATAATTTTCTGCAACTTGTTGCAACTGAGATGATGCCAAGTTGATTATATTGTAATGAGAGTTGTTTTTCATAGTACACCTTCACTCCATATAGTTGATTTGTAATGTTTCTTTTCCATTGTTTTCAGCAAGAAATGCTGCGGTTCCCCAAGCTGCATGAGAAGATTGTGGATGTTGTCACAAACCTGTTGCGCAAACGTCTTCCCCCCACCAACTCCATGGTGAGAAACATTTTCACATCAATTGGTGTCTTCTGCTCTCCTTGTGACTTCTCTCAGAAAAAGTGCATTGATCACAGTGATTGTATCAAATGTATCAAATTGCAACATGATTGACAGGTGTGATTCCAAAAAAGTGAAGCTCATACCCAAGCAGATTTAATAGTTCCGAGAAAGTTTTTTTGGGGGTTTTGTTTTGTTTGCTTTTTAAATACCATTGCCTGCGTATGGGGTTACTGCAGAGGGAAAGGTATTGGCCACTGTGTATGGGGTTACTGCAGAGAGAAAGGTATTGGATATTGCATTGACAGTGGGTGTTGCTTGTGCCTGCAGGTGGAAAACCTGGTGGCCATCGAGCTTGCCTACATCAACACCAAGCACCCAGACTTCTACGAGGCACACCTGGTGCACCGCTCCATGACAGACCATAACGAGGCAGCCCGCCTGGCTGCCGCCAATGCTGCACGGGAACCCAAGGCCTCTCAGTCTGAAGAGAGGGTGAGTTGCTCACACACCCACACACACACTGACACTCTCAAATCTCTCAATGCTACACTCTACATGCAGCCTTCTTGTGAGCTGACAGGCTGTCAACATGCCAGGCCCCTGCTTGACTCTGTCAGCAGTCACACTGATGAGAGAGTCTGCTGCAGAATTTAATGACATTTATTGTTCTCCTCTCTTTCTTTCTTTCTTTCTTTCTTTCTTTCTTTCTTTCTTTCTTTCTTTCTTTCTCTCTTTCTTTCTCCATCTGAATCACTCAGCTGGATTACTCCCTGTATCTGTTTTGTATTTTTTTGTGTTTGTTTAAAAGTAAGTATATGGTTAGTGACTTTGTTTATGTGTTTTTAAATTAAAGTTGTCTGTGAAAACAGTTTTGGACAGTCTTGTTTTAATGTGAGTCCCCCTCATCTGATCAGTGTGCTTTATCCCTTTCCTGTTCAGCAGGTCTAACTTGACCAATCCACTGCCTGCTCAAGTCCGCCCAACTCAGCTTAAGGAGGCTGTATCCAGTTCACATGTGTTTCCCATCAAACTAGGGTCCCAGCGTGGGAATGGTCAGTGTGGGTCCACTCAGAAATTTCTGTCTTGAGATCATCTTACCATTTTTCGATGCTAATTTCCCCTGAGAGAGTTGGGAGGAATGCATTTGTCTCCAGATAGCTACACTACACTCACAACACACATATCTGAATTTCAGCAACCTATCTTAGTTTCACCATCTGAACAGGAAAGGGTTCAGTTTGATCTGCCATTCCAGGTTAGGCTGATGCATATTGAAGTAAAATAGTGATGGAGTTGAGGGGAATTATTTTGAGAATGACACAGGAGACCTTGATGTTTCTTGGCTTGCCAGAGCCTTTCTTGAAGAGACAGCATAGACTTGGGATGGCAGTGACAGAGCAAGAGCACATTGACATCTTTGTCTTGCTCCCTTTGGACTTACCTGTCCATTTTGATCCTTCCAGTATTGGTAGAGTGGGGATGATTCCTCCAGTATTGGTAGAGTGGGGATGATTCCTCCAGTATTGGTAGAGTGGGTATGATTCCTCCAGTATTGGTAGAGTGGGGATGATTCCTCCAGTATTGGTAGAGTGGGGATGATTCCTCCAGTATTGGTAGAGTGGGGATGATTCCTCCAGTATTGGTAGAGTGGGGATGATTCCTCCAGTATTGGTAGAGGGGATGATTCCTCCAGTATTGGTAGAGGGGATGATTCCTCCAGTATTGGTAGAGGGGATGATTCCTACAGTATGGGAAAAGATTAGATTTCTGAGCCTGCCTTGGAGAGAATAGTGGTTGCTTTGAAAAGTGACACAAGACAAAGTTATTAGAGGCCTAGGTTTCATTCTATTTTTGCTGAGTGCTTTCAGGGTTTTTCAGTTTTGAGTTTTGTCATTTGATTCATCAAATGATTACATGGTTGTCTAGCTCTCCTTATGTTATGTTGCCCCTAGCTTAGATGCAGAAGAGTGCCTGGTTACCTATTCCTTGGAAATATTCTTTGAAAAGGATCTGAGGATTCATGATATGAATAGCCAGTTCATCAGTATTGTGTGCATATGAAGCCTCTTGAATTAGTTGCTTGAGTTTCTGAAGTGTGAATATTTCCTATCTGGAAAAGTGAAGAGCTTAAATTGGTCTGGAATGATGTGCTCTTGGTTTGGTGTGAGAGACAAAGGTTCATTTTTGAGCCAGGAGAGGTTGAGGTCACTCCCTGCCATGCAGGCAGGCAGGAAAGCAGGCAGTGCAATAGTGGGTGCTGGTGGCTGTTTTCAGTTCCCCCACCATGTGGAGACCATCCCCACCCCCCGCCCCACCCCCAGCCCCAGCCCCAGTCCCAAGGCCAGGGGCGTGAGGGAGGGAGAGGTGAGTGGCCTGGGACCCCTCCTGCTGCCCTCCGCACCTCTTTATGCTCCCCTTTCACCTGGACTGCCACCCCCCATTGCCACCCCCCATTGCCACCCCTTCCCTCCCCCAAAGCCAGCTTCTGAGGGCTAGCATGGCAGCTCAGGGGTTCTAGACCAAGATTCTGGTTTGCTTGGCCCTTGTGTTTGGCCCCAAGTATGTCGTTTTTGTTGTGGTTGATTCTTTGTGTGTTGTTTGTTAAAGGCATTTTGTCACAGATTGGTTGGTTCGAATGGCTTATCATTGTTTTGACATGGTGCTGATATTATTTGCTATGGCTAATAGTGTCACTGGTGTGAAGACTGTGTTGCAAAGAAGCCTTTTATATTGTTTTACAGCAGGTTACAGTTGAATTGTTACATTCCATATGCTTATTGAGCAACACAGACCTGCAGGCTGTGATGAGCTGTTGGGTGTTGCCTTTGAAGTCGCTGTTTATGTTTGAGAGCTTGATTTGTTTGTTTGCTTGTTTGTTTTCAAAGTGTTTCCATTTGAAGTGCACTCTTGTCATCCTTCTTAATCTTTCACAATAAACTGAGTTTTTATTTTTATACTGAGTGTCAGGAAACACATTTCAGCTGCAATGCAGCAATAGCATTCTGTGGAGAAAGAGAATCTACAGTTGAATTACTCAAGACAACGAGTGCTTCTTGAGATTAGTACGTATTGCATACTGTGTATGTCCACCTATGGCTGTGCAACATCTTTTTAAATGGAAAATGTTAACATTATTATAATGTGTTCTTCACATGAATCACAGGCATGTGAAACTATAGAATGTTCTTTTTTTATCTAGTATAAGATTTTGTTCAAGTTGACTGTGGAAAGCGAAAAAAAAGTTACTGCATATAAAGTATGTTAGTCCTGCAGGAGAACTGAAACGGTTATGGCCAGAGCAAAGATTGAATTGCTTGTTTGGGCTTTCAGTAGACATTTAATCTGTTTTAGGCAAATTCAACCGTTTTTATTTCATTTTGCCTGGCATTATTTCAATAAGTTTTTATTTATTTTTTTGGGGGGGTGGGGTGAGGGGGGGATGTCATCAGGGACAGCATGGCCTTGGTAGAATTTGATTTTACCTCTGTTGTGTTTGGGGACCATGACTTAGAAATGATTTTTTTTTCTCCTGACATATACAAGTCATTGTCATTCTGTCATCAGTATTTCTTTTCAATTTCACACCTTACTTCTTTTTGCCTCTCTTTTCAATGTGTAACAGATGCATGTTGACAAGAAAATGTTTGGATAATTAGTTCTTATTGGTGAAAACTTGACATGAATCAGGGAAAAGTTAAATATCTTGCTGACAACCTTGGGATTTGATGGCACTTTCACTCTAGGGAGAAGTCGTGGGGTTGTTGATTTTATTCAGCCGGTGTCTTGTTCATATGCTCTTTAAGTCTCATGAAAGAAAAAGTGTACAGACTTGACCTAAGGCCGTGAAAATGTCAATCTTAATATCCAGTCCAAATGAGCATTGAGCAACTCAGTGGTCATGTTTGAGTTAATAGGAATTTACTATTTAAATCTCAGCCAAATGTATTGAAGGAGAAGTCGATGGCTCAAAACGTGGCTTCCATTGATCCTGCCAATTGAAGAGCGTAAATTGATTATTTATGCAAAAACTTATTTGTTTAATTTCACCTGCATCTGGCTTGTACCCTATCTTGCCAGCTTGATTCTACAACTGAAACATTCCATTCATGACAATGCAGACATCTTCCTCTAGACAGCACTGGTGTTAATTAACATTCCCTACAAGGCAGTGCTGACGCTGACCGAGATGGCAAGGTAGAGCTGACTGCAAGCCCAGGCCGTGCTTGTTTCTGCAGATGGTACTGCCGGAGAACATGAACGGCAGCGCCTGGAAGCTGACCAACCTGATCAGGGGATCGGGACTGATGGACCGCCCTGGCTCCGACAACCCTGCCTCACTGCCTGGCAGTGGTGACAGCTCAGCAGTGCAGAGTCCTGCCCGTAGCAAGAAGGGCATCAACCTTCTCCCTGAAGTGGTGAGTGGGCCCCCTGTCTTTCTTCCTGCCACCGGGGCTCCGTGACTGTGCTCAGCTTGAGAGGCATTCATGGCCACATCTGCTGTCGAATGCTGAATCCAACTATGGATGATTATTGTGTCATGTCCCATACTGCCTTTCTCCAGCCCTTGCTGCCATTGTCGTACACACCTAGTCATCGGCTATTTCTCATGAGCTCCCTGGTGTTTCCTTCTTCTGACTTTGAATATAGAGTAGTTTAATATATATTCTTAATCAAACAGTAAAATGAAGACCTTGGGGAAGTGTTCTCCAACATTCCCCACATGGTTGCCAAGTCAGAATGGATGAGTTTGAGTAGGAAAACTGGAAAGCCTGGCCACGTCTGCAAGAGGCAGTATGGGATAGGCAGGTAGGGTGGAGCCTAGCGTTATGGGACAATATAGGCTAATTCACTACTCTGTTGCAGAGGGTTTCTGTGTGTGTGTGTGTGTGTGTGTGTGTGTGTGTGTGTGTGTGTGTGTGTGTGTGTGTGTGTGTGTGTGTGTGTGCATGGAGATATTTTCTGGTGGTGCTCTTGGAGGAGGGATAAAAAATGGCAATAAAGTGAGAACAGGTCGCAAGGAAGATGTCCATTGTGACTTCTGCTGTTGAAGACAGAATCAGGTCCAGTTGCTGAGATTGATTGTGTGCTACATAGCTGTTTTCCTTACAGAAGTATTTTGTGGTAGATGCTCTTCCAGTGGACAAAATGCTGCAATCTGGAGGAAAGGCATGAGGACTGCCTCTGGTGGGCTCAGATTAAGTTATATATGCTTTTTTACTGAATCTTATTTTCATGATACATGCGGAGCAAAAGTGAGTCTATGTACTGAGCCGTGTCGTCCGTCCGTCCGGGCGTCCGTCCGGGCGTCCGGGCGTCCGTCCGGGCGTCCGTAAAAAACTTAAACGTTGGATTTTTCTCGGAGACTATTAAGTCTATCAACACCAAATGTGGCATGATGGTGTATGATGACAAGGCCTCAAAAAACATACATAGTGACTTGACCTTGCTTCAAGGTCAAGGTCACCGGAGCCATAAATGTGGTCTCAAAAACAGTCATTTTTCACATTTTCCCAATTTTCTCCCATGTTATTGAGAATGGCGACCTTAGCTACAAGTGGTATATAGGTCAAAGCAAGCCCTATCTTTTGATACCAGTTTGGTTGACCTTGCTTCAAGGTCAAGGTCACAGGAGCTCTTCAAAGTTGGATTGTATACATATTTTGAAGTGACCTTGACCCTGAACTATGGAAGATAACTGTTTCAAACTTAATAATTATGTGGGGCACATGTTATACTTTCATCATGAGACACATTTGGTTACATATCATCAAGGTCAAGGTCACTTTGACCCTTATGAAATGTGACCAAAATGGGGTAGTGAACCACTAAAAGTGACTATATCTCATGGTAGAAAGTGCCAATAAGCACCATTGTGCTTCCTATGTCTTGAATTAACAGCTTTGTGTTGCATGACCTTGGATGACCTTGACCTTGGGTCAAGGTCACATGTATTTTGGTAGGAAAAATGTGTAAAGCATTTCTTTGTGTATGATGTCATTGGTAGGTTTAGTTGTTTGACCTTGAAGGTCACCTGAAAGTCAAGGTCATATAAAGGTCAAGGTCAAGCATGTGAGTCGTATGGGCTTTGCCCTTCTTGTTACTAAATATTATTTTCATGATACATGTATATGCTGTTTGTGATTGGTGATCTTGGTGAAGACTTTGAGCAGAAGAGGTATTCAGAGCAGATCCTGTTGCCTTCATTTCTGTGTGATAGAGATGTGTAGCTGAATGAAGATGTGTAGATATGTGACCAAGCATCATAAATGGAACCATAAGTCACACTGAGCTTTTCTCCATAGCAACAGAGATACGCCAGTATGGTTAATCTGGTGCTCAATGACTATTGGTTATTTTCAGTCTCAGAAATCTATAGAGCACAACAAATCTTGAGCATTTAATCAGAAATAAACTAAAAAGTACATAAATTCAGCAGAAAAACTCATTCTCTAGACTTTAATTTGATATACTCCCAGGTGTTGAACAGTGATTTTGTCAGATTTGATGTTCCATGTTTGTAGATACTTAAACATTTCGCTTGTTCAGGAGGCGCAGCGCTGCAAAGTGCTGCTCAGCGCTGCATGTGATTCACTCCTGAACAGCAATTTTGGGGCGTGATTACCTCAGCGCTGAGCAGCGTTTTGCATCACCAATCCGAGGTGATTCAGACGATTTTGCATCATTTTCAAAATCTGATCCCGCGCTGGCCGTCGATGCGTAAAATAACCCTCAGAAACATCATTTGGGGACTGGGACCGGGCTTTATTTGCCCCAAGCGCCCTGTATGCGTGAGTAATGGCAAGTAAGGATGACACAGTAGTGGACTTTATTCATGCAGAATACATTTAAACGTGCATAAACGATGTCTGTGGCTAAGAAAACACTTTCTTAGCGTCTATCAACACAACATGGGGCGCAGAAGATTTACCTCCCCTTTAACAAGTGAAGCGCTGCGCAAATTCTGTAGATGTTCAGGAGGAGCAAAGAGCGCTCAATGCCAATATTAAGCGCTCGTGCAGCGCTTCGTACTCCTGAACGAGCCTATTCAAGTCTCCCATATTTCTCAGGGAAACCAGCTTAATTTCAGTATCAGCCAAAAAACTCATTTTCTGGCTGCAATTTGATACCAAAATCTGAACATCTTTAGAAAAATACTTGTGATGCTCAGTCACATATTTCACGTACCAGGCATTTATGAAAAATATGAATGAAGTGAATCAAAAATTATGTGTATCCCAGAGAGAAAATTAAAAATTTCAATGTACTTTGACTCCTGCACAAGGTTGAATGGTTTGGAAGAAATCCATTTACATCTTTATTTTGTTTTAGGATGAAATAAAAGTGGCATAAAATCATGAACAAATATTTTGAAAGGAACAATTTCCCAGCAATATTACAATATGCATGTACAGGATTTGGGGCTCATAGAAAAATTCTATCAGGATCTCATGTGGTTGACACTGTATCAAAACTGTTACAGGAAACTTGCATAGCCAGTGGTCTTGAGAGGTGTTCATTTTTGTATGTGGATGTATGCAAATCAAGCTTGAATTGATGCTGTTGCTGTTTAACTCTGAATCTGTTGGTGAACTTGCCCATCCTTTGCTCTGTAAGTTTGCTAGTTGCTTTACAATGCAGATCAATATTTTCCCATCAATGCTATGATGAGAAAATCATGTAGAGAGTTGTGACTTTTTAAATCCCAAATGGAGTGGGGGAAACAGGACTATGGAGACAAACATGATGGATTCAAGTGTGTATGTTTTGAATGCAAGAGCTTTAATCTGGCATTTCAACCAGTCATCCTCCAGCTGTTGTATCGAATGATGAAGCAGATATTTTCCTTCTTGGAAGAATGAAATTGTGTCCACCAGGTAGCCTTTCCTCTCATAATAATTTCTTTATATGGTTCTGTTGTTTTCTGCCAATGTTGTCTATGCACAGCCTGCCAGTAGTAATGTTCTTTGGAGCTTCAGAACCTGAACTACATTTGACTGTCCTGAGCAGTGCTGTAGATATGCTTTTCAGACAAATACTAATCCATAGTATCCGTAATCTCTCTTAATACCACTGCAGCTCTACTTACAGGACCTAGTGCGACAGTACTTAGCCTTCCTGCTAAGAACTTATATCTCAGATGCCTTTTTGTGAAATTTGACTTATACGGGACTTTCTCTGTTAGAGCTCTGTAGGTAATGAACCTATGGTCAGGGTGCTTCCTCAAAGCCGCAAGGGCCTCAACTTGCTGCCTGAGGTGGTGAGTGAGACTGGGTTCCCCAGAGCGGGTGCCTGCCCCCATAAAGTGCTGGAAGTGAGCGACCGTTGACTTCGCCCCCATGGTCGGCCCTGGTCCAAAGCCGTGTTTGAAACTGTGTGCCCACTCTTCCCAGGACTCCTTTGTGGGGGAGGTCTATGGTCAACTTGTCACATGACAGTGTTTTGGGTATGGCAACGCTTATGCAAGGTCATGGGTCATACATGAGATTCTCAGAGGTAGCACCTGAAGGTTTCTGTACGATGCTTGCAGGATGGGATGCGGGCATGTTTCTGCACTGGGCAAGAGGCACGACCCAAACACATTCAGTAGTATAAGTGCATAGCACAATGTATTCCTTTTTTGTCCCCAATGGGCTGGAGGGTCTCCTTTGAGATAGAGGTAGCTACATTGGACTCCCACAACTGTCCTGTTGTTTTGACTGTTTCTAGCTGCCTTTCAGGGCTCTTTGACTCTCAGTAAGCATACAGATATACAAAAATACATTTGTTGATTTAGGCCTTTGCAGGACGCTACACACTCCCATTCTCGACATCTATGTGTTTTAGACAGGGTGTTGTTCTTGTTACTATATCTATGCTTGGTTAAGGCAGTTTGGTCATGGCTTTATGAGAATGGTTGGTCATCTACTCCATTTTTGAGCTCACAATGCGGACAGTACCAAAGTGAGTCTATGTACTCACGCCGTGTCGTCCCGTTAGCAAGCCGGGCAGTCCGTTAATAAAAGAATTAACGGTGGATTTTCTCGATGCGGAGACTATTACAGTCTGATCAACACCGACAATTTTGGCCTGAAATGGATGTATGATGACAAGGCATCAAACAAACATAACATATGGGACCTGAGCTGCTTTCAAGGTCAAGGTCGCAGGGGCCGTAAATGTTGTGTCTAAAAAAAAACAGCTATTGTTCACCATCTTTCCCATATTTCTTCTGAAGTTTTTGAGATTGGAACCTGACCTATATCAGGTGTATGAGGGCAACAAAGTAATCCCTATCTTTGAGAACCTAGGTTGATGGGCCTTGCGTTCACAAGGTCTAAGGTCACAGGAGCTCTTTAAAGTAGGAGTTGTATACAGTATTTTGACAGTGACCTTAGACCCTGAACTCTGGAAGATATACTCTTCCAAACTTCATACATACATTAGTACAACATGTTTATACTTTCACTACTAGGTCACCCACAGTGTACGTCTCAGTTCTAGGGCGTCATACGATTCCCGGAAGTTCGTACCCTGTAAATGCCCCCTAAAAAAAACTTTAACGTCTGGATTTTTCTTGGAGACTTTATTAAGTCTATCCACTACCCGTCAAGTTGGCATGTATGGGTCGTAAGGCTGACAAGGCGTCAAAAACAGTAGCCTAGTAACTTTGACCCTTGCTTCAGCTTACAAGGTCACAGGAGGCAGCTTGAACCCTGATCTATGAATGATAACTCTTCACAACTTCATTAACATTGTAGTACACATGTTATACTTTCATCATGAGACACATTTGGTCACATATCATCAAGGTCAAGGTCACTTTGACCCTTATGAAATGTGACCAAAATGGGGTAGTGAACCACTAAAAGTGACTATATCTCATGGTAGAAAGTGCCAATAAGCACCATTGTGCTTCCTATGTCTTGAATTAACAGCTTTGTGTTGCATGACCTTGGATGACCTTGACCTTGGGTCAAGGTCACATGTATTTTGGTAGGAAAATGTGTAAAGCATTTCTTTGTGTATGATGTCATTGGTAGGTTTAGTTGTTTGACCTTGACCTTGAAGGTCACCTGAAGGTCAAGGTCATATAAAGGTCAAGGTCAAGCATGTGAGTCGTATGGCTTTGCCCTTCTT
>JAWQFJ010002992.1:5000-29082 GCA_034096865.1 Theodoxus fluviatilis | reverse complement strand
TGCTGAGTGCTTTCAGGGTTTTTCAGTTTTGAGTTTTGTAATTTGATTCATCAAATGATTACATGGTTGTCTAGCTCTCTTTATGCTGCCCCTAGCTTAGATGCAGAAGAGTGCCTGGTTACCTATTCCTTGGAAATATTCTTTGAAAAGGGTCTGAGGATTCATGATATGAATAGCCAGTTCACCAGTATTGTGTGCATATGAAGCCTCTTGAATTAGTTCCTTGAGTTTCTGAAGTGTGAATATTTCCTATCTGGAAAAGTGAAGAGCTTAAATTGGTCTGGAATGATGTGCTCTTGGTTTGGTGTGAGAGACAAAGGTTCATTTTTGAGCCAGGAGAGGTTGAGGTCACTCCCTGCCATGCAGGCAGGCAGGAAAGCAGGCAGTGCAATAGTGGGTGCTGGTGGCTGTTTTCAGTTCCCCCACCATGTGGAGACCATCCCCACCCCCAGCCCCACCCCCAGCCCCAGCCCCAGTCCCAAGGCCAGGGGCGTGAGGGAGGGAGAGGTGAGTGGCCTGGGACCCCTCCTGCTGCCCTCCGCACCTCTTTATGCTCCCCTTTCACCTGGACTGCCACCCCCCATTGCCACCCCCCATTGCCACCCCCCATTGCCACCCCCATTGCCACCCCCCATTGCCACCCCCCATTGCCACCCCCCATTGCCACCCCCATTGCCACCCCCCATTGCCCTCCCCCAAAGCCAGCTTCTGAGGGCTAGCATGGCAGCTCAGGGGTTCTAGACCAAGATTCTGGTTTGCTTGGCCCTTGTGTTTGGCCCCAAGTATGTCGTTTTTGTTGTGGTTGATTCTTTGAATGTGTGTTGTTTGTTAAAGGCATTTTGTCACAGATTGGTTGGTTCGAATGGCTTATCATTGTTTGGACATGGTGCTGATATTATTTGCTATGGCTAATAGTGTCACTGGTGTGAAGACTGTGTTGCAAAGAAGCCTTTTATATTGTTTTACACCAGGTTACAGTTGAATTGTTACATTCCATATGCTTATTGAGCAACACAGACCTGCAGGCTGTGATGAGCTGTTGGGTGTTGCCTTTGAAGTCGCTGTTTATGTTTGAGAGCTTGATTTGTTTGTTTGCTTGTTTGTTTTCAAAGTGTTTCCATTTGAAGTGCACTCTTGTCATCCTTCTTAATCTTTCACAATAAACTGAGTTTTTATTTTTATACTGAGTGTCAGGAAACACATTTCAGCTGCAATGCAGCAATAGCATTCTGTGGAGAAAGAGAATCTACAGTTGAATTACTCAAGACAACGAGTGCTTCTTGAGATTAGTACGTATGCATACTGTGTATGTCACTATGGCTGTGCAACATCTTTTAAATGGAAATGTTAACATTATATAAGTGTCTTCACATGAATCACAGGCATGTGAAACTATAGAATGTTCTTTTTTTATCTAGTATAAGATTTTGTTCAAGTTGACTGTGGAAAGCGAAAAAAAAGTTACTGCATATAAAGTATGTTAGTCCTGCAGGAGAACTGAAACGGTTATGGCCATAGCAAAGATTGAATTGCTTGTTTGGGCTTTCAGTAGACATTTAATCTGTTTTAGGCAAATTCAACCGTTTTTATTTCATTTTGCCTGGCATTATTTCAATAAGTTTTTATTTATTTTTTTGGGGGGGTGGGGTGAGGGGAGGATGTCATCAGGGACAGCATGGCCTTGGTAGAAGTTGATTTTACCTCTGTTGTGTTTGGGGACCATGACTTAGAAATGATTTTTTTTCTCCTGACATATACAAGTCATTGTCATTCTGTCATCAGTATTTCTTTTCAATTTCACACCTTACTTCTTTTTGCCTCTCTTTTCAATGTGTAACAGATGCATGTTGACAAGAAAATGTTTGGATAATTAGTTCTTATTGGTGAAAACTTGACATGAATCAGGGAAAAGTTAAATATCTTGCTGACAACCTTGGGATTTGATGGCACTTTCACTCTAGGGAGAAGTCGTGGGGTTGTTGATTTTATTCAGCCGGTGTCTTGTTCATATGCTCTTTAAGTCTCATAAAAGAAAAAGTGTACAGACTTGACCTAAGGCCGTGAAAATGTCAATCTTAATATCCAGTCCAAATGAGCATTGAGCAACTCAGTGGTCATGTTTGAGTTAATAGGAATTTACTATTTAAATCTCAGCCAAATGTATTGAAGGAGAAGTCGATGGCTCAAAACGTGGCTTCCATTGATCCTGCCAATTGAAGAGCGTAAATTGATTATTTATGCAAAAACTTATTTGTTTAATTTCACCTGCATCTGGCTTGTACCCTATCTTGCCAGCTTGATTCTACAACTGAAACATTCCATTCATGACAATGCCGACATCTTCCTCTAGACAGCACTGGTGTTAATTAACATTCCCTACAAGGCAGTGCTGACGCTGACCGAGATGGCAAGGTAGAGCTGACTGCAAGCCCAGGCCGTGCTTGTTTCTGCAGATGGTACTGCCGGAGAACATGAACGGCAGCGCCTGGAAGCTGACCAACCTGATCAGGGGATCGGGACTGATGGACCGCCCTGGCTCCGACAACCCTGCCTCACTGCCTGGCAGTGGTGACAGCTCAGCAGTGCAGAGTCCTGCCCGTAGCAAGAAGGGCATCAACCTTCTCCCTGAAGTGGTGAGTGGGCCCCCTGTCTTTCTTCCTGCCACCGGGGCTCCGTGACTGTGCTCAGCTTGAGAGGCATTCATGGCCACATCTGCTGTCGAATGCTGAATCCAACTATGGATGATTATTGTGTCATGTCCCATACTGCCTTTCTCCAGCCCTTGCTGCCATTGTCGTACACACCTAGTCATCGGCTATTTCTCAGGAGCTCCCTGGTGTTTCCTTCTTCTGACTTTGAATATAGAGTAGTTTAATATATATTCTTAATCAAACAGTAAAATGAAGACCTTGGGGAAGTGTTCTCCAACATTCCCCACATGGTTGCCAAGTCAGAATGGATGAGTTTGAGTAGGAAAACTGGAAAGCCTGTCCACGTTTGCAAGAGGCAGTATGGGATAGGCAGGTAGGGTGGAGCCTAGCGTTATGGGACAATATAGGCTAATTCACTACTCTGTTGTAGAGGGTTTCTGTGTGTGTGTGTGTGTGTGTGTGTGTGTGTGTGTGTGTGTGTGTGTGTATGTGTGTGTGTGTGTGTGTGTGTGCATGAAGATATTTTCTGGTGGTGCTCTTGGAGGAGGGATAAAAAACGGCAATAAAGTGAGAACAGGTCGCAAGGAAGATGTCCATTGTGACTTCTGCTGTTGGAGACAGAATCAGGTCCAGTTGCTGAGATTGTTTGTGTGCTACATAGCTGTTTTCCTTACAGAAGTATTTTGTGGTAGATGCTCTTCCAGTGGACAAAATGCTGCAATCTGGAGGAAAGGCATGGGGACTGCCTCTGGTGGGCTCAGATTCAGTTATATATGCTTTTTTGACTCACATGCGGAGCAAAAGTGAGTCTATGTACTGAGCCGTGTCGTCCGTCCGTCCGGGCGTCCGTCCGGGCGTCCGGGCGTCCGTCCGGGCGTCCGTAAAAAACTTAAACGTTGGATTTTTCTCGGAGACTATTAAGTCTATCAACACCAAATGTGGCATGATGGTGTATGATGACAAGGCCTCAAAAAACATACATAGTGACTTGACCTTGCTTCAAGGTCAAGGTCACCGGAGCCATAAATGTGGTCTCAAAAACAGTCATTTTTCACATTTTCCCAATTTTCTCCCATGTTATTGAGAATGGCGACCTTAGCTACAAGTGGTATATAGGTCAAAGCAAGCCCTATCTTTTGATACCAGTTTGGTTGACCTTGCTTCAAGGTCAAGGTCACAGGAGCTCTTCAAAGTTGGATTGTATACATATTTTGAAGTGACCTTGACCCTGAACTATGGAAGATAACTGTTTCAAACTTAATAATTATGTGGGGCACATGTTATACTTTCATCATGAGACACATTTGGTTACATATCATCAAGGTCAAGGTCACTTTGACCCTTATGAAATGTGACCAAAATGGGGTAGTGAACCACTAAAAGTGACTATATCTCATGGTAGAAAGTGCCAATAAGCACCATTGTGCTTCCTATGTCTTGAATTAACAGCTTTGTGTTGCATGACCTTGGATGACCTTGACCTTGGGTCAAGGTCACATGTATTTTGGTAGGAAAAATGTGTAAAGCATTTCTTTGTGTATGATGTCATTGGTAGGTTTAGTTGTTTGACCTTGAAGGTCACCTGAAAGTCAAGGTCATATAAAGGTCAAGGTCAAGCATGTGAGTCGTATGGGCTTTGCCCTTCTTGTTACTGAATATTATTTTCATGATACATGTATATGCTGTTTGTGATTGGTGATCTTGGTGAAGACTTTGAGCAGGAGAGGTATTCAGAGCCGATCCTGTTGCCTTCACTTCTATGTGATAGAGATGTGTAGCTAAATGAAGATGTGTAGATATGTGACCAAGCATCATAAATGGAACCATAAGTCACACTGAGCTTTTCTCCATAGCAACAGAGATACGCCAGTATGGTTAATCTGGTGCTCAATGACTATTGGTTATTTTCAGTCTCAGAAATCTATAAAGCACAACAAATCTTGAGCATTTAATCAGAAATAAACTAAAAAGTACATAAATTCAGCAGAAAAACTCATTCTCTAGACTTTTATTTGATATACTCCCAGGTGTTGAACAGTGATTTTGTCAGATTTGATGTTCCATGTTTGTAGATACTTAAACATTTGGCTTGTTCAGGAGGCGCAGCGCTGCTCAGCGCTGCATGTGATTCACTCCTGAACAGCAATTTTGGGGTGTGATTCACTCAGCGCTGAGCAGCGCTTTGCATCACCAATCCGAGGTGATTCAGACGATTTTGCATCATTTTCAAAATCTGATCCCGCGCTGGCCATCGATGCGTAAAATAACCCTCAGAAACATCATTTGGGGACTGGACCGGGCTTTATTTGCCCCAAGCGCCCTGTATGCGTGAGTAATGGCAAGGAAGGATGACACAGTAGTGGACTTTATTCATGCAGAATACATTTAAACGTGCATAAACGATGTCTGTGGCTAAGAAAACACTTTCTTAGCGTCTATCAACACAACATGGGGCGCAGAAGATTTACCTCCCCTTTAACAAGTGAAGCGCTGCGCAAATTCTGTAGATGTTCAGGAGGAGCAAAGAGCGCTCAATTGCCAATATTAAGCGCTCGTGCAGCGCTTCGTACTCCTGAACAAGCCTATTCAAGTCTCCCATATTTCTCAGGGAACCAGCTTAATTTCAGTATCAGCAAAAAACTCATTTTCTGGGCTGTAATTTGATACCAAAATCTGAACATCTTTAGAAAAATACTTGTGATGCTCAGTCACATATTTCACTGTACCAGCATTTTATGAAAAATATGAATGAAGTGAATCAAAATTATGTGTATCCCAGAGAGAAAAGAAAAAAAATTTCAATGTACTTTGACTCCTGCACAAGGTTGAATGGTTTGGAAGAAATCCATTTACATCTTTATTTTGTTTTAGGATGAAATAAAAGTGGCATAAAAATCATGACAAATATTTTGAAAGGAACAATTTACCCAGAATATTACAATTATGCATGTACATTGTGGGGCTCATAGAAAAATTCTATCAGGATCTCATGTGGTTGACACTGTATCAAAACTGTTACAGGAAACTTGCATAGCCAGTGGTCTTGAGAGGTTTCATTTTTGTTTGTGATGTATGCAAATCAAGCATTGAATTGATGCTGTTGCTGTTTAACTCTGCATCTGTTGGGTGAATTTGCCCATCCTTTGCTCTGTAAGTTGCTAGTTGCTTTTACAATGCAGATCAATATTTTCCCATCAATGCTATGATGAGAAATATCATGTAGAGAGTTTGTGACTTTTTTAATCCCAAATGGAGTGGGGGAAACAGGACTATGGAGACAACATGATGGACTTCAAGTGTGTAATGTTTGTAATGCAGAGCTTTAATCTGGCATTTCAACCAGTCATCCTCCAGCTGTTGTATC
This sequence comes from Theodoxus fluviatilis, assembly GCA_034096865.1. Classification (NCBI taxonomy): domain Eukaryota; kingdom Metazoa; phylum Mollusca; class Gastropoda; order Cycloneritida; family Neritidae; genus Theodoxus; species Theodoxus fluviatilis. The sequence goes on along the minus strand of JAWQFJ010002992.1, from coordinate 23,067 downwards.
GAATGATGAAGCAGATATTTTCCTTCTTGGAAGAATGGAAATTGTGTCCACCAGGTAGCCTTTCCTCTCAAAATAATTTCTTTAATGTGTTCCTGTTGTTTTCTGCAATGTTGTCTATGCACAGCCGGCAGTAGTAATGTTCTTTGGAGCTTCAGAACCTGAACTAACATTGTGACTGTCCACTGACAGTGCTGTAGAATGCTTTTCAGACAAATACTAATCCATGTATCCGTAATCTCTTTAACCACTGCAGCCTTACTTACAAGGACCTATGCGACGTACTTATGCCTTCCTGCCTAAGAACTTTATATCTCAGATGCCTTTTTGTGAAATTTGACTTATACGGTGACTTTCTCTGTTAGAGCTCTGTAGGTAAGAACCCTGGTCAGGGCTTCCCTCAAAGCCGCAAGGGCCTCAACTTGCTGCCTGAGGTGGTGAGTGAGACTGGCTTCCCCAGAGCTTGTGCCTGTCCCCATAAAGGCTGGAGTGAGAGACCGTTGCTTCGCCTCCATGGCGGCCCTGTGTCCAAAGCTGTGTTTGAACTGTGTGCCCTCTCCATGACTCCTTGGAGGCTATGTCACTGTCACATGACTGTTTGGGTATGCAAACTTATGCAAGGTCATGGGTCATACATGAGATCTCTAGGTAGCCCCTGAAGGTTTCCTGTTGATGCTTGCAAGATTGGATGCGGGCATGTTTCTGCACTGGGCAAGAGGCATGACACAATCAGTAGAAAGTGCAAGCACAATGTATTCCTTTTTGTCCCCAATGGCTGGAGGGTCTTCTTTGAGATGAGTAGCTACATGGACCCAACACTGTTCCTGTTGATTGACTTTTCTGTGCCTTTCAGGGCTCTTTGACTTTCAGTAGCATACAGATATACAAAAACATTGTGTATGCCTTGCAACGTCACCTCCTTCTCACATCATTGGACAGTGTTTTTGTCTTGATATTATGCTTGGTAAGCAGTTTTGTCATGGCTTTATGAGAATGTTGGTCATCTACCCATTTTTGACTCACATGCGAAGCAAAAGTGAGTCTATGTACTCACCCGTGTCGTCCGTCCGGGCGTCCGTAAAAAAAAATTAACGTTGGATTTTTCTCGGAGACTATTAAGTCTATCAACACCCAATTTGGCATGATGGTGTATGATGACAAGGCGTCAAAAAACATACATAGTGACTTGACCTTGCTTCAAGGTCAAGGTCGCAGGGGCCGTAAATGTTGTCTAAAAAACAGCTATTTTTCACATTTTCCCAATTTTCTCTGAAGTTTTTGAGATTGGATACCTGACCTATATAAGGTGTATAGGGCAAAGTAATCCCTATCTTTTGATACCAGTTTGATTGGCCTTGCTTCAAGGTCAAGGTCACAGGAGCTCTTTAAAGTTGGATTGTATACATATTTTGAAGTGACCTTGACCCTGAACTATGGAAGATAACTCTTCCAAACTTCATAACATTCTAGTACACATGTTATACTTTCATACTAGGTCACCCGTGTCGTCCGTCCGGGCGTCCATCCGGGCGTCCTGTAATCCATAAAAAAACTTTAACGTTGGATTTTTCTCGGAGACTATTAAGTCTATCAACACCCAATTTGGCATGATGGTGTAGGATGACAAGGCGTCAAAAACATACATAGTAACTTGACCTTGCTTCAAGCTCAAGGTCACAGGAGCTTGACCCTGATCTATGAAAGATAACTCTTCCAAACTTCATAACATTGTAGTACACATGTTATACTTTCATCATGAGACACATTTGGTCACATATCATCAAGTTCAAGGTCACTTTGACCCTTATGGAATGTGACCAAAATGGGGTAGTGAACCACTAAAAGTGACCATATCTCATGGTAGAAAGTGCCAATAAGCACCATTGTGGTTCCTATGTCTTGAATTAACAGCTTTGTGTTGCATGACCTTGGATGACCTTGACCTTGGGTCAAGGTCACATGTATTTTGGTAGGGAAAATGTGTAAAGCAGTTCTTAGTGTATGATGTCATTGCTAGGTTTAGTTTTTTGACCTTGAAGGGCACATGAAGGTCAAGGTCATGTAAAGGTCAAGGTCAAGCATGTGAGTCGTATGGGCTTTGCCCTTCTTCTGGTTGGGATTCTGGCTGGTCATCTCTGCTTTGATTTCTATGTGATTCAGATGTAGGAATTTGAGGACCCGATGGATGGAGTGTTAGCCTTTTTACGTAGACTCTTACCTCATCTAGAAGTCTACCTCTCCTTTGGTATATGTCACACTTTCAGAATGCTTGCATCAAGAGGGTTATGAAGGCATGGATTTTGTTCAGTAGAAAATCCTATGGTATAATACCTTTTGGGACATACAACATTGAATGTTTGTTGAATATGCTGTGATTCCCAATTCAACTGGAAAAGTGGAAAGTGATAATCAACGAATAAACATTGACTGTGCACTTTTCATTTCCCATAAAGACCAGAAGCATTGCCTTTGAGATGTAGCATTCGCTGTAATGACAAAACATATTGTATAACTTCTTAGAAAGTTCATTTGAAAACATTTCAATACCAAACATTTTGAATGCCCACAAGATCATTTCTTTTTTCCTTCTTCTTTTCATACATTGAAATAAAATTCTTTCAGAATTATTGTATGATTTTCACAGTGTTCAGAATTTTTGCTTTGTTTCATTTCAGCCCGATCAGGCTCCAGTCATGAAGCTGTCAACCAGGGAACAGCGTGACTGTGAAGTCATTGGTGAGTACCCACTTGGGTTGTGTACCCACTTGGGCTGTGTATCCACTTTAGCTGTGTACTCACTTTGGCTGTGTATCCACTTGGGTTGTGTACCCACTTGGGCTGTGTATCCACTTTAGCTGTGTACTCACTTTGGCTGTGTATCCACTTGGGTTGTGTACCCACTTAGGCCATATACCCACCTGGGCTGAGTACCCAGTTGGGCAGTGAACCCACCTGGATTGTGTACCCATTTGGGCTGTGTACCCACTTGGACTGTGTACCCACTTGGACTGGGTACCCACTTGGGTTGTATACCCACCTGGGTTGTGTACCCACTTGGGCTGAGTACCCACTTGGACTGTATACCCACTTGGGCTGTGTAACCATTTGGGCTGTGTACCCACTTGGGCTGTGTATCCACTTTGGCTGTGTACTCACTTTGGCTGTGTATCCACTTGGGTTGTGTACCCACTTAGGCCATATACCCACCTGGGCTGAGTACCCAGTTGGGCAGTGAACCCACCTGGATTGTATACCCACCTGGGTTGTGTACCCACTTGGGCTGTGTACCCACTTGGACTGTGTACCCACTTGGGTTGTATACCCACTTGGACTGTATACCCACTTGGACTGTATACCCACTTGGGCTGTGTACCCACTTGGGCTGTGTACCCACTTGGACTGTGTACCCACTTGGGTTGTATACCCACTTGGACTGTATACCCAATTGGGCTGTGTACCCACTTGGACTGTGTACCCACTTGGACTGGGTACCCACTTGGGTTGTATACCCACCTGGGTTGTGTACCCACTTGGGCTGAGTACCCACTTGGACTGTATACCCACTTGGGCTGTGTAACCATTTGGGCAGTGTACCCACTTGGGCTGTATACCCAGTTGGACTGAGTATCCAGTTGGACTAACATTTCAATACAGCATACTAGCATTCATCACCTCTGTGACATTTTCTGGAACAGAATTCTAGAACTCAATACAAGTCATCTGCGATCACATAAATTCAGAGTGTTTCATTAACATTAAAGTGTCCTCTTCAGTCCTTGTGCCACGGTACTTATATTTGATACAGAAACTCATATCAGTAGCATCAATTTATCATTCTCAAGATTGCAGATGTATATTATATAAGCATCCCTTGGCATCACATTTGTTTCATCAGTCTAGGAGACATCAGCCTGTACATCAACATATGCAAAAGTCATCCGTGCTAACAGAGCAATTGATGCTAGTCTTCCCATCCTTGCCTTACAGAGCGACTGATCAAGTCCTACTTCATGATTGTGCGGAAGAACATCCAGGACACCATTCCGAAGGCCATCATGCACTTCCTGGTCAACTTCATCCAGGATAACCTCCAGAGCGAGCTAGTCAGCGCCCTGTACAAGCGTGAGGAATTCAACACCATGCTGGACGAGTCGGAACACATTGCTGCCCGCCGTAATGAAGCTCAGGAGATGCTCCAGGTAACTTTGCTGTCTTGTGTTTGTCTGCTTCTCTCTCCACTGCCACTGTTCTTGTATCTCCACCTTCTTGCTCTCTGCCTGATCTTCCTCTACCTCCTTCTTCTAGTACTACTGCTGCTTCTGTGCCTCCTGTCCCATCAAGTAGCTCCGAAAAAGTGTAATTGTTTTATATCATGGTGACAAATTAACCAAAGACTAATGTAGACAAGATTACTTTTTTCCTTTTTGACTCACATGCGAAGCAAAAGTGAGTCTATGTACTCAGCCGTGTCGTCCATCCGGGCGTCCGTCCGGGCGTCCTGGCGTAAAAAACTCAAACGTTGGATTTTTCTCGGAGACTATTAAGTCTATCAACACCAAATGTGGCATGATGGTGTATGATGACAAGGCCTCAAAAAACATACATAGTGACTTGACCTTGCTTCAAGGTCAAGGTCACAGGAGCCATAAATGTGGTCTAAAATACAGTCATTTTTCACATTTTCCCAATTTTCTCCCACGTTATTGAGAATGGCGACCTTAGCTACAAGTGGTATATAGGTCAAAGCAAGCCCTATCTTTTGATACCAGTTTGGTTGACCTTGCTTCAAGGTCAAGGTCACAGGAGCTCTTCAAAGTTGGATTGTATACATATTTTGAAGTGACCTTGACCCTGAACTATGAAAGATAACCGTTTCAAACTTAATAATTATGTGGGGCACATGTTATACTTTCATCATGAGACACATTTGTTCACATATCATCAAGGTCAAGGTCACTTTGACCCTTATGAAATGTGACCAAAATGGGGTAGTGAACCACTGAAAGTGACTATATCTCATGGTAGAAAGTGCCAATAAGCACCATTGTGCTTCTTATGTCTTGAATTAACAGCTTTGTGTTGCATGACCTTGGATGACCTTGACCTTGGGTCAAGGTCACATGTATTTTGGTAGGAAAAATGTGTAAAGCATTTCTTTGTGTATGATGTCATTGGTAGGTTTAGTTGTTTGACCTTGACCTTGAAGGTCAAGGTCATATAAAGGTCAAAGTCAAGCATGTGAGTCATATGGGCTTTGCCCTTCTTGTTGAATTGATATTATGATTGATCTATAATATGATTTTCATTTGCCAAAACGTGTATTGTTGTAAAACATAATTGGCTGATGATGATTTCTATGGGGTTTTTATTTTCAGGCCCTGCAGCGTGCTAGCCATATCATTGGTGAGATTCGGGAGATCCACCTGTGGTGATGAGTGTAGACTGTTTTCTCACACCTCCGCACCACCCCTTTTCTAGCAACTCCGGGCCTCAGCAACTGCAGCAGATGGACTTGCCAAACCCTTCCCATCTGTCCAATGAGTAACGAGGTTTTGCTGAGTGAAAGAATTCTGGTAGACAGCAGGTATAGCAGCAGGGTTTCCTTCACTCTCTGCAAGGATGTGCCCATGACGCCGTAGAGCTCCATGTTCTAAAGTGAAGAAGCACGTGCTGAGTGCAGCTCAGGAGAATGCCATGGATGAACAGCCTTCACCTGTCTTGTAGAGGGAGCACAGGATCTGGTGGTTGGCAAAGTGCTCATGACAGAAAGGCTACATGGGGACAGTTTTTGAAAAGCCACATTGGGCTCACAAGATGATGCTGCTCTCCGCATTTGCTTTTATTTTATTTTGAAGAGGATAGGGGTTATTTGAATTCTTGTCTTGGTTTGACCACTTAGGTTCTCTTTCAGAGGCCGACTGATATTCTCCTAGACTCCAGTGCTCGTGATGTTTATACTGTGATGAGAAATGAAGATAATCAATCGTCAGGAAACGGTGTCTGTGGAAAGCCATACCATTTGCAGCCCATCAAATGTAGAAAGAGGAGATGGTCACATATTGTTTCATGTTGTGTGCATGCATTGCTAGTAAGGCTCATACTGCTAACTATTTATTAATTTGTATAGTGCAGTATCTGTGTATGAAACTGTAATATATGTAGGCATTAACTGTGAGCTATATATAGCAATCATGCTCAAGGATGTTAGTGCCATTAGCAGCACCGAAGTAAATCATGAGGGTGTTAGCACTGAGACAGACCCGGTGCATGACTCGCATGTAGAGCTGGATGCAAGCATCACTGATGAAATGAATTAACATGAAACTGATAATCACATTCAGTCACTCCATTTGAGTAATCCAACCAGTGGAGTAAGTGCAACAGTAGCTGGAGCATCTGGTGGCTCTGTACATCGGCCGGTAGACAGCCTTCTCCACCAGTGATCCCTTGCTTCGTAAAGGAGATGAGTCTGTGTTCAGAATGGGCTAGTTGCTCTGTGACTTGTCCTGATGTGTATAAGCGGACTTCTTAAACAGACCATCTACAAAAGGAAATCTGACAGCAAGACTTGCAAGGATAATGCACACAGGAAAAGTGGACAGAAGGAGCAGGTGTTTAAGTGAGAGATGCAGGCAGAAAGAATGGCACTGTCTCTGTTTTAGTTGTAAGAGAGCTGCAAGTCTGCCCCCTCACTGCAGTGAGAGTAGCCAATAGTGAAAAGTTGCTTTCATGGAGTAGGGTTGAAAGATGCTTCCAGCTGGCATTCAACATGGGGCATGAGATTTGGGCATTAAGTCGTTCTGATAAATCTTAGTTACCAGGAGAAGTATCTGGGGATAGAGGGACCAGTTGAGGGGGTTCCCCTCTTTCACCTTCCCTGCTGAGGGCAGACACAGCAAGTGGCTTCATGCACAGCTTGCTGTAGTCAGCAAGTGGCTTCATGCACAGCTTGCTGTAGTCAGCAAGTGGCTTCATGCACAGCTTGCTGTAGTCAGCAAGTGGCTTCATGCACAGCTTGCTGTAGTCAGCAAGTGGCTTCATGCACAGCTTGCTGTAGTCAGCAAGTGGCTTCATGCACAGCTTGCTGTAGTCAGCAAGTGGCTTCATGCACAGCTTGCTGTAGTCAGCAAGTGGCTTCATGCACAGCTTGCTGTAGTCAGGAAGTGAAGAATGGGCGGCAACAAAGCTGCTTTAATTGACTAAAGTTAAGACAGTTCAGCAGCAGCAGTGCTGTTGCATTACCGTGTCTTGTTCTCTTTGACTTTCAAAAATTGGAGGGTGGCAGATGGGCTTGGTGAGATGCCAAATCTTACCACTGACTGCATGACACGGGGAAAATGAAAATAGCAGTCTCTTCCCTGAATAATGAATTGATCTGTAAACTTGTTTTGGTGTATCTTTGATGAACATGGGCAAAGTCTGGAAATGCATTTTTCTCCCTCATATTTGGTGCACCGGTACATGTACTGTGGTGTAAATCCTGGCTTAGATGCTATTTCATGGCTGGAACTTCTTCACAGTGGACACAGTCGCTTGCGACCAGTGGGTACGGCGTTCGAAGCTGCGCGGTTCCCAGAGTTGCATCCTTGAGCAAGATGCTTAACTCGCATTGCTTCTCCCCACCCAGGAGTACAACCGGGTACCTGTGAGGGCAATATTGGCAAAAACGTAGTGCGATTAACCCTTGTATGCGGCCAAGCACCAACATCGGGTTGGAATACTCCCCAGGGAGCGGAGTTGGTGCTGGTACCTGACTGTGTGCGTCTTAAATGTCTGTCACTATGTTTGTTGTTAGGGACCAGTAAGGATTGATCAAGATGCCGAGTGATCAGGGGGTAAAGTGTAAAGCGGTTTGAGACCCACACAAAGGGTGTAAGTCGCTATAAAAAAAACACACCTTTACTTTACCTTTTGACACAGGAACTTGTGACACTCATGCCAAGTAAGGTGTCTTGAGCCTCTATAGGACCAAGTGATGTTGGCCCATGATTGACTTGGACGAGACAAACAGCTTCCAATTTACTTACCCATGATGTAATAATATTTTGTGAAGATTTCTTGTCTAGTTTTTGTTTCTTGTGTAACTTTCATATAACATCATATAACAGGTTTTCTTTGTCCTCTGTGTGCTGCAGAAACAGCAAACTGTACACTAATTGGGGGTCGGGGGGGGGGGGGGGGGGGGGGGGGCTCAAAACCAATTACGTTTTGTTAGTGCAATTTCTTCTTGTATAAAATAAAATGCAATACATAAAATCTTGATTAGTAGTAATGAAATATTTAAGTGTTTTTTCATATGCATATTGTCAAAACATGTAAAATATTCAACTCCTGTCTGGTCATAAACTTTTAAAAAAATATTTTGCAATGGTACGCAATTATTTCAAGCCCAGTAGTTCATCAATTCAGACTGCTGGAAAGTCTTCCTGGAAAAGTGATATCATGGGAAGACATTTTAGAAATATGTAACTTGGTTTAATGTTTTTGAAGAGACGGTATTCTTTTTCTGCAGATTTTAAGCTGCCACAGCAGTATTTTGTACATCTCTTAGTTGTAAAAGTGTGTATATTGTTTGACTAGTCATTGATTGTTTTGTATGCTTGAGGATGCAAATGAAATTCATCAGAATTGTAGGCTATCAGAATAGTCTTTTTATCTAGACTTGAGTGTGCTGTTTTCTCTAGGTGTGCATAGATTTATGGAGATATGTGTTGAAAGCATGTTTGAAAGTTTTAGTCTTTTCCCACTGTTTGAAAGATCAGATACTTTTTCTGTTCAAGAGAGCTGATATTATCTTTAGAGGGAAGTTTTGATTGCTAGTTTTTTCTTTCCTTTTTCATTTGAAATTATTTTCTAAGAACGTTTTAGGGGATGCACATTTTCTACAAATTTACAGGAATTTTCTGTTCAAAAGCATGGAATTTCATATTTAGGATAGCTCTTTCCTGTGTTGTCCCTACATAACTGAAAATTTTCAATAATTACTTTTGTTTATCGTCATGCTAATAAAGAGGTTTTCATTGTATTAAATCTATTCTTTATTTATTAATTACAGTTTCTCTTTTGTTCACACCAAGACTTTCACTGATTACATAATGGTTCAATGCAATGTAATAAGGCTACTTTTATGTTCATGAAGTTTTCGTCCAAGCTGACTAGGAGTAGTTTACCTGAACAGCAAATAGCTGGGAAAGAATGCTTTCATTGGATTACAAGTCTCTGTGCATTGGAATCTGGGCTTGATTTGGTAATGGAAGAAAGTAAAACAGTGTTACCAATGTAAAACTACAATATACGGTCTGCCCAATTTTTACCCAGTGCCCGATCAATCCAGTTTCAAGATTTCCGGGACTAGAGGGATGCTCAGTTCTTAGACACATATTGGTGACACTGCCAATGTTGAATGGTGAAGGTTCTAATACTTCCTACCCTGACGGCCGCGCTCAGCGGTCACTCGGGTAAATTCAGGATGGATTCCTCTCATGCTATCTTTGTTTAGGGTATTGTCTAGAGTTGAACAGACCCGCATATTGATGGCATACTTTCAGGCTATACTTGTGAATTTCATCATGGTACCCTTTTTTATAATCTTGTTAATTTATGTAATAATCTGCGACATATTTTAGCCTTCGAGACAATGAACTTTCTTGAACTGTCAGTCTTTGTCTCAGTAGAACTTGCCTCTTAAGTTTTTCAGTTGACACACCGGCAGGAAGGCAACTGTATAATTTAGTAAAACTTGCCACTGGCCTGGTATAATTTGAGATTCACATTCTTTCCAACACATACATGGGAAGAAAGGAAGGAAAACTTTTTTATCAGATGATTGCCACAAGTGACCAGAGCTCAGAATGTTGGACTATGTCATTGCAGCCTGTGATAAACCAAGGCTGCTGTCCTTCGAAATCCATGGGATAGCCATGAAGTCCTGTGACAAGATGGTTTGAGTGGTCTCTTCTTGTGAGACCACCAACACTGCATCCATAGCACCACAGAAAATCAAGGTTTTGGAACCATTGCCTGTATTTCTTTTTATAACTTTAATGGTGCATGTGTGGCTTTTTCAGCCTGAGGAAACACAACTGGCTTAATATGGAAATCAAAGCCACAGCTTTGGAAGCAGTTGTCTGTGCATCATTTGTCTGAATTATTCCATCTTACCTCAGTGACTACTTATCCTCCTTACCATAATGACAGCCTTTCAAGCTTATTCTTTGCTCCTCCCTCCCCATGTCTTCAATCCACCCTGTCTACACCCTTAAAGCTTTTTCTTTTTCATCCTCCTGCTTATGTGTGGCTGTCTCATGCTACAGAAAACCTGGGAAATCTTGTGACACTTTGATGCACTATTGAAGACCAGGAAAGGTTGCCACTTAAGTTTTGTGGTTATTTCCTTGTTTCAACACCTTGACAATGACCACAAGCGCTGTGCAGACATTCTGTGTCACTCACACTTCTGTGGTTTTCCTGGGTTTGATTCATAGAACTGGGAAGTTTTGGAACTTGCCTATTCTGGAAAGGTTCCAGTAGTAGGGTGTTCTTGAAATGTTCTGGGAATGGGACACCCAGGAAACTGGATGGCCTCAAACGCTGTATGCTGATTCACTGTTTCCTGAAGACTAGTAGAATGCTAATTATGCCTATACTTGTGCAAGATTGCTTCGACTGTGAATAGCCTGAAGCTTACAAGTAGACAAAGCCGATGGTGTGCTTATTGAAACGTGTGGGAAATGATGTGAAGATTTTAATGGAATAATGTGTTGTTAGGATTTTGTTTAAAAGTGTGAATTCATTTACATGTATGAATAAATGAATTTGGATTCAGTTTATATTTAGATAAATCTTTACTCGATTCATAATGAGAATTTGTTCTTGCAAGATGCAAAAGGAGAGAAAAATACTTATCTATGTGGAATCTACATTGTAAATAGTAAACCCCTAATAAGGTGTTTGCATATTGTATATTCTACTTGTGTGTGCATGTGACATGAAATGTAACAGAATCTGTAATTTCTCTTGATGTACCACATAGCATTCCTTTTTGAAGTAGGTCATTACTAACTCTGGATGTATTACATCAGAAATTGGAAGCAACTTGTACATACAGGCTCACAATGTCATGTTAATAAAATGTCTGAATCTTGACGTTAGTAATTAGTTGGGTTTTTTTCTTCTAGTTATTAACTGCTGGCAAATGTGTGAATTTTCAGGCGATCCACATTTATTGGTTTCTGCAGGCGTTAAAAATGCTCTTGCACCCACGCCAACATCCGCATAGAGAGATGTACACCATTACTCCATTTGCACGCGTCACAACGTCATGTAAAGAAAAATATGAACACAGTCGGATAATTTAAATACAAGTAACATATGAGTATTTTTTATTAACACGGTTTGCTAATGTAATGTGATCGCATTTGTATGTTTTGAGAAGAAAACGTTGACACATTTTAACAAATGCAAAAAGTACAAATGGAAAAACATTTGAAACCACTCTATTTTGATAAAGTCCCCACCCACTAAGAACACTTTCTTTGTTTTGTTGCATACAAAAGGTAGTGAAGTAGTAGATGCGAAGTGTCGCATTTGACTACACTGAACATACTTTGCCTCGTTTGCCCGAGAGTGACACACACGATATGGATGGTTAGGACGAACTTTATGGCGTCCCAATGTCACGAGGATGACCTCGGCATTGTCTGACAAATCGAAGACAAAAGATCTCTTCTCAACTGATACGACGTGAGCAAATCTGCAGGTTTCAAAACCGTGTGAAAACAACAGGGCAGACCGTGCAAGAGACATTCAAAAAGTCACGTGGTGGAGAAGGCCGCAGCACGGGCCATCGGAGACGCCCAGCCTTTCAGGCATGCCTTGGTGGGCACAGCATGCCCCTGTTTCACGACCTCGCCACACAAGCACAGTTCAACCCCAATGATTTTAAGTCCGCTGTCTCACGCAGTTTCGTTTGCCCCGCCCCACTTCTCCCTCACGTCAAAGACACTAAAGGTAAGCAATTTTTGCAGCCACAGACGTCTCGACTTTTGATTTTTACTGCAATGTCTTGGGACTATTTTTAAAAGTAAGTTCAGAATGACCCCAAAACTAAACTGCTTTGCAAATGTTGCTGAAAGTCTATGAAACATTTCTGCCTAGGATGGTATCGAATCGTTGCAAGTGCTGTTGGTCCTCATCCACTGCCACTCGTTACTGGTACTTCCCCTCTAAAATCTTACAATATCTCCATATACGATGTGACACAACAAGTTTGCTTGGAAGTGCATTCAATTACAAAAAGCATGTGTACACATGCATGTCAACAATATTCAAATCCATTGCGAACAGACACATCTGTAATATAACAATCATTCTCTAAGACACTGGACATGGCAGTTTTATTGCTTGCGAACCTTATTATATCATGATGTGGCCCCGGATTTTATAGCAGTTAAGTATATGGAATCCAGGCACGCATACCAACAAAGTAGGAACCACTTGACTGGCTGATTGGCCACATTCACATTGCTTACCTACGGTGTATACCGATGCTTTCGTCAACTTAGGGCAGACACATTTGTAGGCAAACTTGTCTGTCAAAATCCTTGGTCCATTTACCATACAATCCCTCAGCTATCAACAACGCGCCTACAAACAAGAACAAATTGCTTGAGGAAGTGCACCAATCGTAGACACTCTGCACGAAGTAGGTCCGGATGTTGCCTTTTTGGAAAGCGGATTACACTCGTTCCCCATATGACACCTCCATGAGCCAGTGTGTGAAGCGAGTGGGAAAAGCCCGTTATAATCCCATCATGTAGGTACGATCAGCCAGAATATCGCTCATGTAGTGTTCAAGATATGCAGATCGTTGTGAAGAGTTGTGCGGACAAGGACATATATTATGACTAGGGTTCAATGAGCTCCGCCATTGCATTCCATGTGCCGTCTCTCTGTCTCAGCAAGAAATCCTCCGTCACTCCCGAGGTGTCTGCATCTACTGCCTAACTTTGTGACTATTGCTGCACATCCAAAGTCTGTCGTCTGTTCAAAGACAGGATCTTCACTTGCGGTCCGTGTTGACGTGATTCTGATCCCTTTTCACCGAGTCAGAATGTTCCTGAAGATAGATGGAACACGCAACACGGGCGGTCTTTCATTTCAGTGGGCTGGCCCTCATGCATTTTGCTACACGATACCTTTTCTCCTTTCTTTTTTCATCAGTGAAGCAGCAATTTAAATGTTTCTATGTAAAACACTATGCACAAGACTAAAAGTCATTTCAGCTAATCAGTTGTTTAAGTTTCTCATTATATCAAAGATTATAGGTTACACATAATCTTTGATTATATTTAGTACGATCCTAAACTACAGTCCTTTTCATCCAACATTATATTTCACACTTTTACGACGTGTCAGTCGATCTTTCATGCAGTCACATTCAAACCATTCATTAAACAATTTCTACTCGAGATTCTTCTCACAAACACAAGCCTGTCTGCAATGCTACTATATTCCCAGAGAAAGTCTTACAGCAACTTAGCTTAAAGTTAAAGTTTCAGCCTTAGATACAGACATGCCTGTATCTTGGTATGGCAATAAATGACGTGACGTATCACCGTTGCTTCCAGCATTACTGATACCGTATCGCGTCATCGTCATCATCATCATCATCATCATCATCATCATCATCATCATCATCATCATCGTAATTATCATCATCACCATCATCATCATCATCATCATCATCATCATCTTTCACAGTCATCGATGGATTTTTTTCATTCAAACATGAAGATTCGACGTCTTTGAGTGTGGAGTCTCGTCACTTTCTCTCCTAGTCTTGCAGCTCCCTCCTGGTTGCCTTGCTGCAGGGCTGAGCCACTCGATGGAAAAATCACAGCTAAAGGAAGAAAATGGACCTAATTAAAGGGAAACGATCTTTGTAATGTTAAAAAAGCGTGGTGATGTCTGTTGGAGACTTGCTGACTTGAAAAGAACTTCGAGTGATGACAGGAATGCTACTCTGCACTCACTGATGATTACGTAGTAATCTTCGAGTCATTATTTTAAAAATTCTCTTTGAAATTTTCATCCGCACGCCGTGTGACACGACAAACGCAAGGGGAGGGAGGGAGGGTGGGAGGGAGGAAGGAAGGGTGGGAGGGAGCGTGGGAGGGAGGAAGGAAGGGTGGGAGGGAGCGTGGGAGGGAGCGTGGGAGGGAGGAAGGAAGGGTGGGAGGGAGCGTGGGAGGGAGGAAGGAAGGGTGAGAGGGAGGAGGGTGAGAGAGAGAGAGAAAGAGAAGAGAGAGAGAAGAGAGAGAGAGAGAGAGAGAGAGAGAGAGAGAGAGAGAGAGAGAGAGATGCCAGATGAACTTACAGAGACACACAGACATTTTAAGATGTCAAAGGTTAAGAGATATGCACAACAATAGGGAATCATAGAGCGTCCTTCAGGAATTCCGGTTCAGAATAATCTGATATGTAATGAGGGTGCGCGCGCATCACGCATCACGATCACGTTGTATGGAATCGAATTGGGTCACATTTCACAAAATAGCCGTCTGACGATTAAATAACCATACATTTAGCATCAGACTTTCCATTTACCCATAAAATAAGGCAAGCATCGCATAACTTGATGTTTTGATTAACTAGTAAGGAAAATCGAGCAATTTAAAACGTGAAGCGAGACATCTTTTGGGTCGCCGTAGTCGAAGCAGTTGGTCGACTAAACTACGCCTGAAATGTTTACTGTTTGTCAGTCAAGCCATTTAATTTTACAAATCAGCAGTTGAAACGACATGGTATCATTTTCTTGTGATTACAGTAACGTTAGGACAACGGAAGAATGCAAAAATACTCACCAAACAGGAGTCTGGCAAAACGTCCGTTTTAAAGGAATACGTTCCGGAGAAACTTGTGAATTACCATATCGCAGAAACCGGATGTCACGTGACAGCACAAGGTGTGACGTAGAATGCAAGAATGCCTCATTACGATAGAAGATTATTCTGAACCGGAATTCCTGAAGGACGCTCTATGTTACCCTATTATCTGCAAAATGTCTAGCTGCATTGAAATAGGTACTAAAACAGGCTGTATATGCATTTGGTCAGAGTTTGGCTTTGTCACTGGTGTTCTGGACAGCGGAAAAAGTCACCTACCGCGTCACCAGTCAGTGGGGTTTGGTCAGTCAGAAGAGGACTGGTCACTCCTGTAGACACCTCCGCCACCTCAGGTTCCAGGGCCAGCGTCTGTGGACGCAGAAACACTCAGCTGACATTGGAATCCAAGGTATTCGTATTGGAATGGACAACTTCTATACAAGAGATGCGACATAAAGTCTAGACGCATGCCTAGATACCAGGAGAGCGTGAAACCCATAGCGAGTGTTTCTTCCGCAAATGGTTGTTCCCTAAGATCAAAGAACGCCTTGTCGATTTCTTCAGACATTCGTGCCATGGTTGAGAGAGAGAGAAAGAGAGAGAGACAGAGAGAGAGAGAGAGAGAGAGAGAGAGAGAGAGAGAGAGAGAGACAGAGAGAGAGAGAGAGAGAGAGAGGGAGGGAGAGAGAGAGAGAGAGTGAGAGAGAGTGCATGAGTGATTGAGTGACAGAGAGATGAGACGTGAGAGGGGGGGGGGGGGAAGAGAGAGAGAGAGAGAGAGAGAGAGAGAGAGAGAGAGAGAGAGAGAGAGAGAGAGAGAGAGAGAGAGAGAGAGAGAGAGAGAGAGAGAGAGAGACTGGGACGATTACCTCGAAGGACTCTGTAAAGTGGCGACGGGCACACTCCACGGCATGGTGAAGTGTGGCGCACACATGGCGCCTGTCCACCTGTTTGTAGAAGCCTGATTTGTCCAGCATGACTCGCACCGAGGCTGCAACACGAGTCTACAGTCAGTCGACATGACTAATTATTGGTCTGCCCCGAGTAGTAGCCTCATCGCCCATAATTGATGGACGGAGTTCTTACGGCCCATCAGCCTTTCGAAGGCTATGCAAGGCTATTACTCATGAAACATCAAAAGAGCTGGTTGAAGTAAGTACAAAGCAAGTCACGATTTTACTAGTCATTCGCCTCTTACGAATCGCGTAGGGAGATACAGTGGGCCTATTCGTACCTCCAACCCCTTCAGGTGAATGTACCACGATGAAGCACGGCATGCAAAGACGTAAGCAACGCTTGCTTCTGTGACCCTCGGTACTGTACGACATTTTGATAAATTGGTACCGCCAAAAAGGTACCGGTATTCACGGTTTCCTTCAAAACGACCCACGTAGCACTTGAACATATGACCCATTGTTAGGGAACCAAGGGCTGTAGAACCCAAACACCGGCGGTAAATGAAAGTCGCTTTAACACAAGGCGAGCACAGACGCAAATTTTCGACTTACAAGTCTTCTTCAGACGTAAAACAAACACACCACTGAACTGTACAGGGTAAAATGTCAACTGAGCAGGGATACTTTACATTACTCAGTGGATGACGAGTTTTATGTTCCATAAAATCGTGAAACTTGTGAGAGTAAAACCAGCTCACGGTTACCTCATGATGTAGGGAAGAGTTCGAGAGGGAGGGGGAGAGGGAGGGAGGGGGGGGGGGGGGGGGTGGGGGGGGGGGGGTGTGGGGGGGTGGGGGGGGGGGGGGGGTGTGTGGGGGGGGGGGGGGGGGGGGGGGGGGGGGGGGGGGGGGGGGGGGGGGGGGGGGGGGGGGGGGGGGGGGGGGTGGGGGGGGGGGGGGGGGGGGGGGGGGGGGGGGGGGGGGGGGGGGGGGGGGGGGGGGGGGGGGGGGGGGGGGGGGGGGGGGGGGGGGGGGGGGGGGGGGGGGGGGGGGGGGGGGGGGGGGGGGGGGGGGGTTGGGGGGGGGGGGGGGGGGGGTGGGTGGGTGGGGGGGGGGGGGGGGGTGGGGGGGGGGGGGGGGGGGGGGGTGGGTGGGAGGGGTGGGGGGGGGGGGGGGGGGGGGGGGGTTGGGTGGGGGGGGGGGGGGGGGGGGGGGGGGGGGGGGGGGGGGGGGGGGGGGGGGGGGGGGGGGGGTGGGGTGGGGGGGGGGGGGGGGGGTGGTGGGGGGGGGGGGGGGGGGGGGGGGTGGGGGGGGGGGGTGGGGAGTGGGGGGGGGGGGGGGGGGGGGGGGGGGTGAGAGTGGGGGGGGGGGGGGTGGGGGGGGGTGGGGTGGAGAGGTGGAGGGGGGGGGGGGGGGGGGGGGTGGGGGGGGGGGGGGGGGGGGGGGGTGGGGGTGTGTGGGGGGGGGGGGGGGGTGTGGCGGAAGTGAGTGGTGGTGGTATGCGTGCATGTGCGTGATTGTGTGTGAAAGAAGAGAAAGAAGTAGAGATTTGAAAGAGGGATGTCAAATGGTTAAACAACTCACATTAAAATAAGTCACATTAAAATAAGCTTAGTACTTATCGTATACTTAAGAAATGGGATACAACCTTCCATTACAAAGAGCAAGAATGCGGATACAAGAATTATATTGTTACCCTCTACTCCCTGTGCGTTATTTGGAACAAAAGAGCAAATAAATAGATAAATAGATCAACGGTAAAAACTCGATGAGTGTCTACGTGGGTAAAAACAGAATAAGTTAAAAGTGGATGTAGCAAATTTTAATTTCGTTCAGACCAAGAGGTTTTTTGGTACCCAGTTTGTGGATCACATAGATCTCCATCTCTTTTCTCGCATTTGTGTCGTGTTAAAAAAGTTTCCACACCCCTCGCACCCGCACGTCCTGGACGGAATGGGTTGGTGAATTAAAATGATGTGCCACGGGTTTGTCTCGATTATGCCGTATGTCTGCGAGGTGTTCTGAAAAGCGAGTGTTGAGACTACGGCCAGTCTCTCCAAGGGCTGTCAATGATGACAGATGGTAAAAATTCGGAATTCCTTCCACTAATGGGCCACACTAGTGGACTTGTCCAAGGAAAGGGGTGCGGAGCCTGCTCCGCTGGCGGGACACGGCATCTGACTGGGTGCGTTTTTACCTAGGCGTTGATGCTCGAAACAGGCGAATCGCCTTGACGACTGCTGCAAATATGATATTCATCGTAACCCGATTCAGATGAAAGTGCATTGAC
>JAWQFJ010002991.1:50000-55764 GCA_034096865.1 Theodoxus fluviatilis | reverse complement strand
CGCGCACGCGCATTAGCATGCACGTGTGAGTTCATGTGTGTTTATCAGACTGACTGAATGTATATCTGTCAGCCTGCCTGCTCCACTGTCTGTATTACTGTCAGTCTGCCTGCATGCCACCTTGATATATTTCAAAGCACAGTATGAGAAGTGTATGAATTGCATTCACTTCAGTATCGTTGGGAAATGTGGCCTTGAGAAGAATGGCCAGTCAGAGCTCCACCTTTGACGGAACTGACACATATGCGAGACCTCCACTGACCTACACGGCGTCTGCTGGCCTCGCTGTGGACGGTGCCGCTACCAAGGAATATCAAGACAAGACTTGCGCTATCACAGACTGGCTGACAGGTAATTGCCTCCAAGAAAGCGTTGACAGCTCTGTAGTACTTTTCTTTACTTTCAATCTATGGACAACAACATGAGGTTTAGAGTAGTTACAAGAGTTTTTTGTTTATGTGTATTTCTATTGACATTACTTTTCGGAGATAGTATCTAGACAGAAAACATGTGTTTAAAAACTAGAAACAAGCGAATGGATAGGATATTAAACTGCAAATGAGACTTCAGAATGAGCGCAACATTCTGAGAAGAGATATTCGACGAATAAAACCCAATGGCTCTGGTCACATTAGGATGTACCGTTGTCTTGTATTGCTATAAACCTTCCACAACTCCTTCCATCCAGGTGATTCTTCATCTTGTAAACATGTTCTTTATATACTCGTGAGAACTGTCGCTGACAAGAATTAGTAAACTTGCATGCTTGATCTCATCCTCTGACATGTTAGAAATCGGTATTAAACAATTAAAATATGTATTCTTTTATTCAAGATTGAAAACTCTGCTCAATTGGAATTTTCGAACGACTTCCTGACGTGTGTCAATGCTTCCTTAAGTTACAGGGAGAGCGTGCACCAATGACCCTTGGTGGCAGGTGGACCTGGGAAGCCCATATGACGTCATCAGAGTTGACATCTATAGCAGGGGTGAGTGGCTCTGCTCTTTCCGTGAAATCGAAAGGAGGCGTGCAAAGCACGCAGAGTAGCGGTTTCTGTCATAATGTGACCGTGCTTGAGAAAGCGACGCTTTATTGAAAAAAACTGTTCAATGCAATCGTGTGTGTTCCTTCAGAAAATGTCAAAATGGGAATTATGAGAGTAAGTCTGCATTTACGTGATGGTGTACCCACGGAAAATGTTTTATTTTTACACAATGAGTTATTGCATACGCTTGTTGTAAGAGGTGTGATAAATGAGTTTTCAATTTCATGTTTTATGTGAATATTTCAAGTTGTTAACATTTCCACTGTACCTGTGGAAGCATGGCATGGTGCTGTGTGGCTGGAGTGTGGCATGGCTCGAACAGGCAGGGAGTGTAGAGAAGGTGTACGTGTCTCTCTCCCTTCACTCCCTCCAAGGAATCACCAGACGAGAAAACGTGGCATCAAATTTCTCCGTCTTTATTCACAGTAACAGACAGCGCAGTACATGGCTACTGCCTGTTGGGATGACTTCTCTATGGCCTCCGTCCTGCCCTGGCTTTAATAGCCTCTGCGCGGACTTCCGCGAGAGCAGACGAAATTTCGAACTTAAATTTGGGACCTGTGGTTCCCAGCAAAGGCAAAATTGTGCTGACATAACATGTTCTAACAACTGTTTGAGTCTTTAATCAACAGTCCCATATGACAAACTTCACTCCATTGGAAAGTGTATTGGTCAGTGTACATGCTGCGCCAATGAATAAATTATAAAAGTGATTCGCGTATAAATGAATGGCCAGTGCAATATTTACGGCGTCAATTAAATCAGGTACTGATTCATCGTTTTCTTTTAATATTAACGTTTATAACTCATGGAGTGCAGGTTGCCATATTTGAGATGATTGATAAAGATAAACACTAGGTTTGTACTCAATATTACAGGCAGTACATGGTACATGACATGAATTAACTGTAAAATTTGATGTGCTCTCAAGCACCGCAATAGAAGTCGAAGACAGGTACATTGCCAGATGAGAAAGTGAGTGCGTGAACAACATATATCTCATGGCAGCACCAGTGTGAGAGAAACAGGGCTTCTCACGTATCTCTGCACAAGGATGGAAACAGATAGGAGACAGTACTTTGAACTACAGATATCTGGAGAGGTCTCTATATCATATTCTCATCCTCCTACACTTATATCATCTCAATGATATTTCCTCATTCTACCTCCGAGAACTCAAGAGAGCGAAAACAAGATATTCACAACAGAACCAAAGCGTGCGCTGTTGATTATATGTTGAAAGATTTGGTGTTGACTTTCCCCCGAAAAGCAATGATTAAAGCAGAGGGAGGTTATACAGATCCGTGTCTGTTCACCTTTTTATTTGACAAGAACAAGCTGGCTAATGTAATTTAGAGTAACTATTGCCTCCTTTGCAGAGTCAGCAAATTACAACGGGCTCGCTGTCATGGTGGGAAGCCAGTCCATTTCGGTCGAGCGAGCAAGCACACCTTTCCGGCAAGCCATGGTATCTCCTCACGTGACGGCCTCCACTGTCCACATCTCTCTAAGTGGCTGCGCCATCGTGCAGCTGTGTGAGGTGGAGGTCTTTGCTGTCAAGGGTGAGTGCTGCTGTGATATGTCCCTGTAAATTGATAGTGTGGACCGTCCAAACCTGGACAATATGTATGGAGTTCTAAAGCAAGCAGACGCAGTAGTAATACTAGTAGTAGTAGTACTAGTAGTAGTAGCAGTTGTAATAGTAGTAGTAGTAGTTGTTGTAATAGTAGTAGTAGTAGTAGTAGTGGTGGTAGTAGTAATACTAGTAGTAGTAGTAGTAGTAGTAGTAGTAGTAGTAGTAGTAGTAGTAGTAGTGGTAGTAGTAATACTAGTAGTAGTAGTACTAGTAGTAGTAGTAGTTGTAATAGTAGTAGTAGTAGTACTAGTAGTAGTAGCAGTTGTAATAGTAGTAGTAGTAGTAGTGGTAGTAGTAATACTAGTAGTAGTAGCAGTTGTAATAGTAGTAGTAGTAGTAGTGGTAGTAGTAATACTAGTAGTAGTAGTAGTAGCAGTTGTAATAGTAGTACTAGTAGTAGTAGTAGTAGTAGTAGTGGTAGTAGTAATACTAGTAGTAGTAGTAGTAGTAGCAGTTGTAATAGTAGTACTAGTAGTATTAGCAGTTGTAATAGTAGTAGTAGTACTAGTAGTAGTAGCAGTTGTAATAGTAGTAGTAGTAGTAGTACTAGTAGTAGTAGCAGTTGTAATACTAGTAGTAGTAGTAGTAGTAGTAGTAGTAGTAGCAGTTAGTAGCAGTAGTAGTAATAGTAGTAGTAGTAGTAATAGTAGTAGTAGTAGTAGTAGTAGTAGTAGTAGTAGTAGCAGTTGTAATACTAGTAGTAGTAGTAGTAGTAGTAGTAGTAGTAGTAGTAGCAGTTGTAATAGTAATAGTAGTAGTAGTAGTAGTAGTAGTAGTAGTAGTAGTAGTAGTAGCAGTTGTAGTAGTAGTAGTAGTAGTAGTAGTAGTAGTAGTAGCAGTTGTAATAGTAGTAGTAGTAATAGTAGTAGTACTAGTAGTAGTAGCAGTTGTAGTAGTAGTAGTTGTAGTAGTAGTAGTAGTAGTAGTAGTAGTAGTAGTAGTAGTAGTAGCAGTTGTAATAGTAGTAGTAGTAGTAGTAGTAGTAGTAGTAGTAGTAGCAGTTGTAATAGTAGTAGCAGTTGTTGTAGTAGTAGTAGTGGTAGTAGTAGTAGTAGTAGTAGTAGTAGTAGTAGTAGTAGTAGTAGTAGTAGTAGTAGTAGTAGTAGTAGTACAGTAGTCGCCGCTTATAAAACACGCGGTTAATAAAAACAGCCGTTTTTTAAATACAGTTGGTCCGGTCCGGATTTACCACTATATAACCTATGTAAAATTCCGCCGGTTATTAAATACAGGCGCCGTTTAATAAAAACCCTTTCTGTTCTTTTTCTCGCTGTTCGTAGGGTCAGAGTCGATCTCTGCTTGTGAATTCTTGTCAGCAAACCGTTAGATGACAACTAAAGACGCTTCAGCGTTTGTGTGAGCAGTGATTACACCCTTGTCAGCAAACCGTCAGATGTCAATTCAACACTGTCTAGTCTCGCTGGATAAGCAGTGAAACAGAACATGGCTTTAACTTCAGCTCCAAAGAAAAGAAAAAAGAACAGAAATGACACCCAAAGACAAAGTGCACTTGCTTGATCGCTACCGAGAGCTAAATTCTAAAAGTTTGAGGGAGGGTGCTGACATTTTGGGTGTGTCGGCATCATTTCTGTGCCAGACACTGAAAAAAGATGATGAACTTAAGGCTGACATTGCAGAGGGCTGCAGTCAAGGCCAAAGGAAGCGTCGGCGCTGCGGGAAGGATAAAGAGACAGAAGATGGCTTAAAGCGGTGGTTCGACACTATCCAAGCACGCAACACACCTGTACACGGCCCAATCCTGTGTCAGAAGGCGGAACAGATTGCTTCCCAGCTTGGTCGCTCCGAATTCAAAGCTACAGATGGGTGGTTTAACAGGTGGAAGAAACGCAACGGCTTGGTCTTTGTGAAGCAACAGGGTGAAGCGGGAAGTGCCGGTTAATAAAAACGCCGCTTATTAAAAACACTTTTGTTCGGTCCCAATGTGTTTTTAATAAGCGGCGACTACTGTAGTAGTAGTAGTAGTAGTAGTAGTAGTAGTAGTAGTAGTAGTAGTAGTAGTAGTGGTAGTAGTAGTAGTTGTTGTTGTTGCTGTTGTTGTTTTAGTACTAGTAGTCGTAGTGTTAGCAATAGCGGTGATAGTACAGTAGTATTGGTTGTGGTAGTAGCGATAGTGGAAGTAGTGAAGTAGAAGTAGTGTTACGGTGTGTAGGCACATACTTGAGAACAAGGAAGCTTATCGTGACCTCCAGCTACCCATCAACAACTCCGGCTGGTCACAACTGGTATTTACGTCCTTCATCAGCCATTACTCGGTACTCTCTCTCAAAACTAAGTAACCTCATAAAACTTGTAAAAGGTCTAGGGGATTGCGGTCCAAACTGTTTACGGTGGGTCAAAAGGATAGCCAATACCAAGGCAGATATAAGAAGTTTCAAAATCACATATTCTCAAAACTGTATAACCAATCAAAAAGGTTTAAAAAACACCCGTTAACATTGCATCAACTTGTAATAAAATCAACTCCCTTAAGAACTTAACGTATTTTAAAAGTATTTATTAACTCACCTATGGATCACATTTTAACATTTTGTTGGCAAACACAACCTTTCAAGAATGAACCCCATGACTAGTTGCTAGTAGTCCCAAACCAGAAAGGGGAAAATAAAACATACAAAGGATCTGCTCTACCCCTGTCACAAACAAAAAAGTATCTAATCCTTGCTCACGGTCACACAGTAGGGAACGGTAGCAATCCTCTCCTTCATGTCTCGATGTAAAAGTGAGCTCGACGGCCAACGAGAATTCTAGTATAAGGTAAGTTCACGTCGCTTCTTCACGAATCTGCCGGCAAGAGTTCGCACAGACCTCGCTGCCGTCTTTGATCTCCCTACAAAGTGCCCTGAAGCCGGTGCTAAATTAGAGGACGTTAATGCCGCACGCTGCGTCCAGACACAGAATTTGGCCCCGCACGCAGCAGTGTAATGAATGGCCGAAATTAGTTGCCACACGCCATTTCTTAACCACTTCACATGCAGAACATTAACTTTAGGAATGACTGACACACATGCACAGAAATCGTAACCAAACAACAGCATTAATGTCTTGTGAAAGTGATTGTTGT
>JAWQFJ010002991.1:37500-40000 GCA_034096865.1 Theodoxus fluviatilis | reverse complement strand
ACAACGCTACGTGTCAAAATCGTGTCAACCGCTATACCTGCACTTGCGTGAGTGGATTCACGGGGACACAATGTGAAACAAGTGAGTTCATGCCTTTTCTCCTATTTCTTCTTTGTGATAACTCACTGCTGCTTATTGTCGTATCCAGCTCAATGCAGTGAGCAATGGTTTTGTTGGCATAATGTCACTGAGGAAGGCTCACTCCAAGACAACTGCATTTGGCGGATTCTTTTGGTCCCCACCTTTGCATGCTGCGACCGTGGCGTGCGCTGCTTGACTACAAATTGTTGTGTTCTCCCTCTTCCTCATTGTCCTAGACATTGTATCTCTAGTTTCCTCACTGATACTTTTTTTCACAGTCTGAGAGAAACTTTTTTTAAGTCAGTTTATTGGGTCTAAAAAAATACACAAGGAAGACAACATGACAAAGAAAGCAAAAAAGGAAGAGACGAAACTATCATCTATATAATGAATATCAATAATACCACATTATCATCATCATCGTCGTCATCATCATCGTCGTCGTCATCATCATCATCGTCGTCATCATCATCATCATCATCATCATCATCATCACCATCATCATCATCATCATCATCATCATCATCATCATCATCATCATCATCATCATCATCATCATCATCATCATCATCATCATCATCAGTTTTTTTTGTTGTTTTTTTCTCCAAGTTTATTTGGTCTAACAGAACACAAGAAGGACAAAATTACAAAGAAGACCAAAAAAGGAAGAGACAAAAGTACATCAATATCATGAATATCAACACCACATCATTATCCTCATCATTCTTATCTTTATCATCGGATGATGATGGTCTCCTCTTCACCACCATCATAATCATCATCCTCAACATATTCATCATCATTCTAGTCATCATCATCATAGTCATCATCATCATCCTCATCATCATCATCCTCATCATCATCATCATCATCATCATCATCATCATCATCATCATCATCAAGGAGAGGAAAGAAAGGGTGGCAAGGGTCGTTCAGTTTATTGGATCTCAGGAGAAAAATAAATTGGGCTAGTCCTTCTACGAAAAAGCGAAATCGAAACGGAAGGATTAGATACATGGTGTAGATTGGTGACTTGCGCGTGAGCATGTGTGCGCATATGCGTGCGCGTGCGCGTGCGTGAGAGAGAGAGAGAGAGAGAGAGAGAGAGAGAGAGAGAGAGAGAGAGAGAGAGAGAGAGAGAGAGAGTTTATCCCGTGCTAACATTCAATAGTAGTATCACCTAAAATAGTGTACAGGTCACCCCATTTATTGTTGTAGTTGTCAGTGTTGTTGCTGCTTTGGGCAATGAATTTTTCGATTATTGCGTTTTGTCGTAGAATGTTAAGGAACCCCTCAATGTTTGGTTGATAACTTCTATATTTACATTTGTGAATGAAAGATTTTCCTAACAGCAGAATGTGATTAATTAGTTTGTTTTGAGGAGCTGTACCAAACAGTAAACTTTGAGGGCTCGTTTTCTCACTGATACTTCATTGTTCGTTGTGTTTGTGTCTTCGTTTGCTCTTGTTTCTTGCATCTACATCATTGTTCGTCCCTGCTGCGCTTGCACTTTGATTCACAAGGACGATACTGACTTTGTATCATGGACGTCTGGCCGATTGGCAGATCGTGGATGGTCCCATCTTCTGTGATCACTTGGGCCGAAATGCCAAGCCTCAGGGGTACTTTATCGAGGAGCATTGTATCCAAGAACGTGAAATTATTTTCAATGCTGTTTTGTGATGAACTTGACAAATTGGTGCAATACTAGCTCATTGCGACCACTTTTCTTGATAGTGGCGACTGGAGACAAATATACTACTCCACATTTGTTTTGCGTCGCATTTTGTGTTGAAATTCGTGAAATAACGTTGCTTGATTTGTATCATTGGTTGTTTGATACTGACAACAGCAAAATTAATCATTGTCACCACATTATTGACCAAATAAACAATGTTAACTTTAGAATGCGGCTCCCTAACCCAACCCACAAAATTCGGTGTGAACAGTGCATAGGTCAAACTTGGATGTATTGATGGGTACAGAACATAATCACTTTAGTCTTGCTTGTTGGTAAATCATGCCTTGACAACTGCTTCAAAGGCGATTGAATGATACAGAGATGGCTAGAGGTGTCGGAATGCTTAAAACTGGGTAATCTTAGCGCCAAGTTTCACTGGCCTTGAATGTCATCCATAGTGTGGTCTGACGGATGTAGAACCGGTACCAAACTACAGATGCCGTCTCAAGAAGGCATTCTGATGGAAGAACGCGTATCACCACTCAGCGGAAAGACAGACTTCTTGTCATGTAAGCTCGCCGACTCTCATCCTGGACCGCAACTCAGGTTCAAAACGACCTCTCCCGCGCAAATGGGATTCAAACCGTGAGAAGGAGACTTTATGAAGGTGGCTTGAGGTCAAGAGCATCTGCAATCCTCATTCCCTCGACCCAGCAGCACAGGTAAGCAAGACTTACC
>JAWQFJ010002991.1:27500-32500 GCA_034096865.1 Theodoxus fluviatilis | reverse complement strand
GCTCAATGCAATAAGCAATGGTTTTGTTGGCATAGTGTCACTGAGGAAGCCTCACTCCGAGACAACTGCATTTGGCGGATTCTTTTGATCCCCACCTTTGCTTGTTGCGACCGTGGCGTGCGCTGCTTGACTACAATTTTGTACAAATTGTTGTGTTCTCCCTCTTCCTCATTGTCCTAGACATTGTATCCCTAGCTTCCTCACTGATACTTTTTTTCACAGTCTGAGAGAAACTTTTTTTAAAGTCAGTTTATTGGGTCTAAAAAAATACACAAGGAAGACAACATGACAAAGAAAGCAAAAAAGGAAGAGACGAAACTATCATCTATATAATGAATATCAATAATACCACATTATCATCATCATCGTCGTCATCATCATCGTCGTCGTCATCATCATCATCGTCGTCATCATCATCATCATCATCATCATCATCATCACCATCATCATCATCATCATCATCATCATCATCATCATCATCATCATCATCATCATCATCATCATCATCATCATCATCATCAGTTTTTGTTGTTGTTTTTTTCTCCAAGTTTATTTGGTCTAACAGAACACAGGAAGAACAAAATTGCAAAGAAGACCAAAAAAGGAAGAGACAAAAGTACATCAATATCATGAATATCAACACCACATAATTATCCTCATCATTCTTATCTTTATCATGATGATGGTCTCCTCTTCACCACCATCATAATCATCATCCTCAACATATTCATCATCATTCTAGTCATCATCATCATAGTCATCATCATCAACCTCATCATCATCATCATCATCATCATCATCATCATCATCATCATCATCATCATCATCATCATCATCATCATCATCAAGGAGAGGAAAGAAAGGGTGGCAAGGGACGTTCAGTTTATTGGATCTCAGGAGGAAAAATAAATTGGGCGTCCTTTTACGAAAAAGCAAAATCGAAACGGAAGGATTAGATACATGGTGTAGATTGGTGACTTGCGCGTGAGCATGTGTGCGCATATGCGTGCGCGTGCGCGTGCGTGAGAGAGAGAGAGAGAGAGAGAGAGAGAGAGAGAGAGAGAGAGAGAGAGAGAGAGAGAGAGAGAGAGAGTTTATCCCGTGCTAACATTCAATAGTAGTATCAACTAAAATAGTGCTCAGGTCACCCCATTTATTGTTGTAGTTGTCAGTGTTGTTGCTGCTTTGGGCAATGTATGTTTTCGATTAATGCGTTTTGTCGTAGAATGTTAAGGAAACCCTCAATGGTTGGTTGACAACTTCTATATTTACATTGTGAATGAAAGATTTTCCTAACAGCAGAATGTGATTAATCAGTTTGTTTTGAGGAGCTGTACCAAACAGTAAACTTTGAGGGCTCGTTTCCTCACTGATACTTCATTGTTCGTTCTGTTTGTGTCTTCGTTTGCTTTTGTACCTTGCATCTCCAACATTGTTCGTCCCTGCTGAGCTTGCACTTTGATTCACAAGAACGATACTGACTTTGATCATGGACATCTGGCCGATTGGCAGATCGTGGATGGTCCCATATTCTGTGATCACTTGGGCCGAAATGCCAAGCCTCAGGGGTACTTTATCGAGGAGCATTGTATCCAAGAACGTGAAATTATTTTCAATGCTGTTTTGTGATGAACTTGACAAATTGGTGCAACACTAGCTCATTACGACCACTTTTCTTGATAGTGGCGACTGGAGACAAATATACTACTCCACATTTGTTTTGCGTCGCATTTTGTGTTGAAATTCGTGAAATAACGTTGCTTGATTTGTATCATTGGTTGTTTGATACTGACAACAGCAAAATTAATCATTGTCACCACATTATTGACCAAATAAACAATGTTAACTTTAGAATGCGGCTCCCTAACCCAACCCACAAAATTCGGCGTGAACAGTGCATAGGTCAAACTTGGATGTATTGATGGGTACAGAACATAATCACTTTAGTCTTGCTTGTTGGTAAATCATGCCTTGACATCTGCTTCAAAGACGATTGAATGATACAGAGATGGCTAGAGGTGTCGGAATGCTTAAAACTGGGTGATCTTAGCGCCAAGTTTCACTGGCCTTGAATTTCATCCATAGTGTGGTCTCACGGATGTAAAACCGGTACCAAACTACAGATGCCGTCTCAAGAAGGCATTCTGATGGAAGAACGCGTATCACCACTCAGCGGAAAGACAGATTTCTTGTCATGTAAGCTCACCGACTCTCATCCTGGACCTCAACTCAGGTTCAAAACGACCTCTCCCGCGCAAATGGGATTCAAACCGTGAGGAGGAGACTTTATGAAGGTGGCTTGAGGTCAAGAGCATCTGCAATCCTCATTCCCTCGACCCAGCAGCACAGGTAAGCAAGACTTACCTGGGCACAGCAGCAGGCCACACGAACCATTGCTGACCGGAAGCCCGTCTTGTTTACGGACGAGTCCAGATTTTGCGTGGACTTTCAGCTCGCCGCCAGAGAGTGTGGAGGAGTAGGAATCAGCGACTCTACAATGTGTATGTGGCCCAGCGAAACCATTATGGAGGCGGCTCCCTAATGGTCTGGGGAGGAATCAGCGTGCAGAGAAAGACAGACCTCCATGTGCTCTTGAACGGATCCTTGACAGCGGTCAGGCACCCATCGGCCCGGAGTTCATCTCATGGATGACAACGCTCGTCCACACAGAGCACGCATTGTGGACCAGTACCTTGACGACGAATCAATCGAGCGAAGGTAGTGGCCAGCCAGGTCTCCGGATTTGAATCCCACAGAACACGTTTGGGGCATGTTCGGGAGAGCCGGCCGTGCACGTGTCAACCAGCCCCGTTAGCTGAATGAACTTGGACAGGCTCTTCAGAGGGAGTGGGACAGGATTCCCCAGCAGAAGGTCCGGCATCTCATCTGTTCCATGAGGAGTCGCTGCCAGGCTGTTATTCGGATGCGTGGGGTCACACGCGTTACTGACATATCATTTTGTGTCGTTTGACATAGACTTCACTGAGTTTTGAATGACACCTTTTTTGCGCCATATGCTGATTGTCCCTAATTTTGAAGTTAGGCTCGGATCTGTGCCTTCCCAACCTGTTAGCTATTGACATATTCGCTGTTTATAATTTTTTTAATGTTTGATACCCACCGAATGGAAAGAATTCACTTTGTTTGATTAAAGCCAATGGCATTTACAAAACCGTTTCTTTATAGTAATGCAGAGCAAATGAGGAGTAGTTAGTGTTTACTCCATACTTTGTTCACTTAGGAGTATGACACAGTGCGAGTTAGATAACACGAACATTTGTATGCATGAGTATCTTTTTTAAGAATATTTTTCCGACTGAAACAAACGATTGGATAGTTGAAGATACTAATGAAAGGCATATTCTGGCATTTGCTCTTTGTGTGCGTGTGCATGTGTGTGTGGATGTGTCTGTGTGTGTGCGTACGTACGTGCGTGCGTGCGTTTATGTCTGTGCGCGCGTGCGTGTGAGGGAGATGACCCGATGATAGTGGGACCGCTTTTCATGTTATTTTTGTCATCATGGCTGCTGTTATGACTTCCTGGAGACCTAAGTTTGTACGTTTTCTCCCAAACATGGGCATGAATGTAAAATATTAAAGACAATTGTTTGTGATGGCTTGTGCGTTAAATTGCGTGTTTTGGCCATATTTACCACTGATCTGACTTGTGTTCTATGAATTCATTGCATTCGGCAATAACTCTGCACCGTGGTGGAGATGGCTTGACAACCACAGAAGTGTTGGAGAACAGTCTAGCGATCTGCTACAATAGTTGTACTTCTGTTTCGCTTTCACTCGTCCCCGTTCTTTTTCTCAACTTTCTAATGTTTATTGTACTAATATTCAAAACTCCAACTCTCTTCTTACTTTCTTTCTGCTTCTTTACATGCATCTGCCTCTGTCCCATCTCTAACTGCAGTCTGGTTTGTCCTGGTCCCTCATTTTAATATGTATTCAATTCGTTTCTTCAACTGTCTAGTCTCTCTCAATCAGTTCCTAAGCCTTTTCCGTTAGGGTTCCACCCTATCGTTTATCACTGCCTGCCTCCTGCTGTATTAATGCATGCTTTGGACTTGCAGACATCGACGACTGTGCACGGAATCCCTGCACCTACGGCACGTGCCAGGATGGCATCAACTCCTACACCTGTCTGTGCCGGGCTGGACTCCAAGGAAGCACCTGTAGTCAAGGTGAGCAATCAAAAACTTGCCGGTTTCTTCACTGCCATTTCTTGCGGTGGCTATAGTTCTTTTCTGTTGTTCCAAAAAGCAGTTGCAATATTAACAAGCAAACAGGTAGGTTTTTGGTACGTTTTCTGAACAATCCACATTACAGACTACAACACAACTCTTTCTTTACACCTACTTCCCTCGTGGCTTTGCTACCAAGTCAGACACGTTTTTCATTATTAAAAAACCCATGTATTTCCTGTTATGACCATTGTCAGATCGTACTTTGAATTCGTTTATGTTGTCGTGTAATCATACGTTCAGATTAAATTGTCGCTTTCTCGTGTAATTTGTAAAATATGCTTTGTCCCAAAAAGTAGAAAAATCGGCCGGGAGACAGTCGTTTCCTGAGTTTACCCACAACTCCAGTAGAGAGGAATAGTTTTTCGATGCGTGGAAGTAAATGGCTCCAGAAGAAGACTCTATCATTGCAATGCGACCCATACTGGAAGCAACACTTCTCTGCACTTCTGGGGCCCTCCCAAATGAGTTTTGCGAGGTCCAGAAACACAGAGACAAATCAGGGTCAGTGATTACCTGTCCGTTTGCTGACGAATTAAAGTGGAACCCCCACCGCGGAGTCGGATTTTGCCTCAAGCGAAATTGAGCTCCCGCCCATCTTAGTGGGTAAGGGGTGTGGTTGTCGATTGGACATGTTTACAGAATACTTATCTGAGGTCATTTATTTAGCAGTACCTGATGATATAAGTCAATCTGCAGCTTATGAAACGGTAACAATGCAATTAAAATGCGAGTGCTCTGCTTTTTACA
>JAWQFJ010002991.1:5000-25000 GCA_034096865.1 Theodoxus fluviatilis | reverse complement strand
CTCTGCGCACGCATATCGCTCTGTAACTAGAGTTCAGGTTTCCTACTGTATTACACCCTCCCCTCCTTTAAATCTGTAGTCCACCTATGGAATGACTATTAGATAAGAACTGGGCACCATAAGCGGCTATATGCAAGAGTCCTTGGCTTGGATCTGGTCGAGGTCACCAGCCCATGGTCAGCGGTCTGCAGCGTGTTGAAGGTGGCGTCCGCTGCTTGGCCTATGCCCGTGTAGGTCAGCCGGAACGGCTGGCGTCTCCCGCGCTGAAGTCGTGGAGGCGGCGGACCTCCGAGCACCTCATCGGCGTCTGGCGTTACCACAACGCCTGCGTCTGGGGCTCGGCGTAGCACAGGCGGCGCGTGCGGTGGCGGAGATGGGGTGGGGTGGCGTTCGGGGGCTGGATCTGGGGAGTGCGGGCTGAGGGGACGTGGCGAAGGGAGTTCCGGTGGGTGTGGGGATGCAGCGTCCCGCCCATTGGGGTTTCGCGGAGACAGCTGCAGGTCTGGCGAAAGTAGGTCCGGCAGCGGCATGGGGGACAAAGGGACTGGGGCCCGTGTGCTGCTGCCTGGGGAGTGTGCCAGTGGGTTGGGTGAGGGGGGGACCTCATGGTCACGTCGACCAGTGGGGGTACCTGGCCCGTCAGCTGGAGTGCCGGGGACGCCCCCGGGGAGGGCCTGCCATAGGCACAACACACCCTGCAGATCTAGACTGTCCATGGGCGGCGTCCCGGCTGCTCGGCGATCGTCTTTCCTGGGGCTGCGAGGTTTGAACTCTTGGGCAGCAGGGTTCAACACAGAGCCCGCTGTGTCAGTCTTGTGTTTGCCAGGCTGTGAATGCCCGGCAGGCTTCGATGACTTCCCTGCGACTGCCCTATGCCCTGTAGGATCGTCAGCTGATGTGAAGGGCAGAGCGTCGCAAGGCAGAAGCATGTTCCGGTGGAGGACCCGTTTCTTTGGTCTGCGTCCTGCTTCCGGCTTGACCTCATAGACTGGGGCGTCATTCTCAATCCTGCGCAAGACGACATGAATGACGTCCTCCCAGTATGAGCGCAGTTTTCCCGGTCCTCCTCGCTGCGACAAGTTTCTGACCAGCACCCGATCTCCTGGGCGGAGGTCAACGGCTCTGATTCTCTTGTTGTACTGTCTCTCATTTTGGCCCGCTTCCACTTTGGCTCTTTCGCTTGCTTTCGAATAGGCTTCTTTCAAAGCCTTGCTGAAGGTGTCCGCGTAGGCTGACATCTTTGATGGTTGGGCCTGACCCTCACTGTCCAGCCCAAAGATCAGGTCAATTGGTAGTCGAGGAGTCCGCCCGACGAGTAAAAAAAAGGGAGCAAAGCCTGTTGCATCGTTCCTCATGCAGTTGTATACGTGGACCATCTTGTTGACATGCATACTCCAAAAGCTCTTTTGGTCCTTCTCCAGGGTCTTCGGCATCGATATGAGCATGCGGTTAAATCGCTCTACCTGTCCGTTCCCTTGAGGGTGGTAGGGTGTCGTGCGAGAAGACGCGATGCCGCAGAGTTTGTGCAGTTTCTGCATCAGCTTGTTTTGAAACTCTTCCCCTTGGTCGTGGTGTATCCGGGCAGGGAGACCGAAACGAGGGATGAAGTCATTGAACAGTTTTTCTGCCACTGTTTTTGCTGCCTTGTTTCTGGTGGGGTAGACCTGTGCAAATCTGGTGAAGTTGTCGACGACTACGAGGATGTATTTGAAGCTGCCGCTAATGGTCTCCAGATGCAAAAAGTCAAGAGATACCAATTCCATGGGTGACGTAGTGGTGATGCTCTGCATCGGCGCTCGGGTATGACGCGCTGGGGGCTTGTCTTTAATGCATCGACATTTTTGTGTGACGTAGCGCTCGATTTGTGCCACCATGAATGGCCAGTAGAAGCGTTGTTGTATCAGCGCTGTAGTCTTCTCAGTCTCCATGTGTCCCATGTCATCGTGGAGTAGTTTAAGTGCCTTCGGTCGCAATTTTTCAGGGAGACGGAGCTGCTCTCTGGCTTTTACGGTCTCTGAATCCTGGCTGATTCTCACTAACAGGTCCCTTCTGTTGGTCTTCAGCTTGCCGAGCTGTCTCTTAAACGTCAGCGCTTTTGGGCTGTCCATGGGTACGTCGGTCAAGTATTTCTCCTTGGCCTTGAAAACAGGCCCGATGACGTCGTCCTGTCTCTGTGCTGACAGTATTTCGGCCGTGCTGATGCCAGGGATGGTTGTTGATTCTGCCTCTAAGAGCGGGTCCATGTTGCACGAGAGCGAACTGATCCATGGAGTCGTCCCTTCCTGCTGCTGATGGCTAGCGTCCGCGACGGCTTGCAGGACAGCGGCATCCATCTTCTCCGAGTGTGCCTGTTCTATTGGCATACGACTAAGTCCGTCAGCATCCCCGTTCAGACGGCCAGGTTTGTAGCGTACATCAAAGTTGAAATCTGCAAGCTCTGCAATCCAACGATGTCTTGCTGCATCCAGTCTGGCGGTGGTGAAGGCATACGTCAGCGGATTATTGTCGCTGAAGACGGTGAAGTGAGGAGCGTAGTAGAGGTAGTCTCGGAAGAGTTCGCAGATGGTCCATTTAAGGGCTAGGAACTCGAGTTTTCCAGAATGAATGTGATAATTCTTTTCTGCTGGGGTGAGACTCCGAGATCCGTATCCAATTACCGCCTGACGCCCGTCCTTTTGCTGCTGCTAAAGTACTGCCCCAAGCCCTTCTTGCGATGCGTCTAGGTGTAGTGAGAACTCTCGTGCGAAATCTGGGTACGCCATCACAGAGTTTGAAGTGAGACAGTCGATGAGCTCGTTGAGTGCCCTAGTGTGCTCCTCCGTCCACATGATCGGGGACCGCGGCGCCGCCTGTCCGTTCTTCTTCCTGCTGGCTTGTTTACCCTTCGTCTCAAGAAGCTGAAAGAGGATTCTTGCCCGTCGTGAAAAGTCTTGGATATACTTCCTGAAGTAGCCCAGGAATCCCAGCAGGCGTCTGACATCGCCGATCGTCTTGGGACGCTGTTTCCTCAGAGCCTCAACTGCCTCCCTGTCCGACGCATCCATCCTGTAGCCCTCGGCGGATACCACGTGCCCCAAGAACTTGACCTCATGACGGAATAGTCGGCACTTCGATGGCTTCAGTTTGAGTCCTTTCGCTCTCAACAGCTGCAGTACCGTTCTCAAATTCTTGAGGTGTTCTTCGAATGCGGCGCTGTAGACCAGTGCGTCGTCCATGTATGGGATGCAGCATTCGTCACGGACCTCTCTCAACGTCTCCTCCATGAAGCGTTGATACGCTGAGGGTGCCCCAGAGAGTCCGAATG
Source organism: Theodoxus fluviatilis (assembly GCA_034096865.1). Classification (NCBI taxonomy): domain Eukaryota; kingdom Metazoa; phylum Mollusca; class Gastropoda; order Cycloneritida; family Neritidae; genus Theodoxus; species Theodoxus fluviatilis. Next base: position 21,696 of record JAWQFJ010002991.1, on the reverse strand, counting down.
GGATTCGCAGCCATTCCCAGAGTCCTCAAGGGGTGCAGAACGCCGTGAGTTGTCGCGCGTCCTCATTCATGAAGCCTTGATAATAAGCTTTGCCCTGGTCTAGCGTTGAAAACCATATTTTCCGGCCCAAAACGTTCAACGAATCCTGTATTCGTGGAATCGGGTGATTGTCTTTCATGGACTTTCCATTCAACTGCCTGTAGTCGATGCAAAGGCGTAGCTTTCCATCCTTTTTGCGCACGCAGACCATGGGACTACTGTACGAGCTTCTTGAGGGGCGGATCCATCCTCTCCGCTTCAAATCTTCGAGGTAGGCCATGACTTTCGAGAACATCGGCGGTGGAAGGGAGACGTACGATCGCTGGACCGAGGTGTTGTTTTTCAGCTTGACGTCAAGTTGCAGCTCCTTGACGCACCCCACGACGTCGTCGTCCTTCATAAATGCGTTGCACTCCTCCCACAATAATTTGTGTAAGCGGCATTTCTGTTCCTGGCTCAACGGATCGTTGCTGAGATCCACTTCAGAGTCCCAGCTCTCTTGAGACTGTCTTCGCGTCTCCGATTCTTTCGTATGGGTCAAGTGTGCAACCAGGGACTACACTCCTGATGGCAGTATTGGAAAAATCTTGTTCAGCAGTTCCGGTGATGCGTCTTCCAATTAGCGGCGCGACGGCGTTGTAGTCAAGGATGGGTGTGGTGACGCTGTCCATGCGCGTGACCAGGAAAGGAACAACAACATCCTTGGTTTTCAGTGTCACTCGTAGCGAGGCCCACCCAAGCATTGGAATGTTCGTTCCACTGGCTGACGACACGTTGAGATTGTTGCCTTGATCGCCCCACTCTTCCAGGGACCTTACTTGGACTCTTGCGAGTGTTACTGTTCAACCATATGGGAAGCCAGGCTCACCTGTGCTCTCGTGTCCCAAAGCAAGTCACTGACAACGCCGTTGATTTTTCCTCGTACTAAGCATCGTGCTCCTATTAGTTTCGCTATCTTCTCCCTGTTCTCATTGTTCTGTTGTGCGGAGATGCTTGATAGTGTGATGAAGGCTACAGTCTCTGCAGGGTCTTCCTCCTCCTTGGTCACCGTCGCCCTACTTAACGGGACCTGTTCTCGTTTCCCTGCTGCTCCTGGCGTGATCGTGGGCAGTTTCGTTGCAGGTGGCCGTCGCTGCCACAGCGCCAGCAGTGAGTGCAGCGTTGCCTCTTGTAGCGCTTGCAGTTTTCGCACTTGTACTTGTCCTGGATTGCTTGACTTGCCCCCAGGCCTAACTTAGCCTTAAGCTGAAATTCTAGCACTTGTACTTTCGTGTAGAGATGTTCTAGAAGTGCTGCCGTCTCCTCTGACCGCCTTCGTTTCTCTGTTCTGTCTGGTCAGCGGCGTCATGCTGCTGTTGTGCGTCGCAGTGCTTCGTTGCTCTCTCCTGTAACAACGCCATCATCTTGTTGATTTCGGCCATGATCTCATCGTCGGTAGCATTCCGTTCCATAACATGTTTGACTGTGATCCGCCAGCCCCGTGGCGAGAGCCTTGCGATAGGTGGCGTCGATCAGCGTGTCAGAGTAGCTGGCTTCCTTAGACTGTTTCGCCGCCAGCTTGATCCGCTCTCTCTCTTATCCAGCAATCTCATAATGAATACATGTGGTAGCGTTCTCGTCTGCCGCCTGTGAAGCATTAGTTAAGGTGGCAAAAAGTTCCGTCGTTGATGGTTCCTTGAAGCGTTGCTGGATCAAGCGGCATGTTTCACGCAGGTCGAGTGTAGCTACCTCCAAATAGTTTCTTATTGGCAGATTCACCGGCAACGCGCTGACCAGTGTTTCTCTTATTTTGGCGTCTGAATAGCCTCGATGACTTGCTGACTCGATCTGTATGTTGATACTGTTGTAGTCGCTAAATGCGATTTTCAGTTCCTGGCGGACAGTTACCGACGTTGGCTTGTCTTGTCTAGGAGAAGTTTTCTTGTCCTTGTTCGCCGACAGTAGTTTGAGTACTCGAGTTAAGGTGGTTTCGTCGGTCAGCTTCATGAAGCCCTCTGTGAGCGCCGCCGTCAGTTCGTGGTCGCTGAGAGTAGCGGCGTCGGCGATCGTCATCAAGGTAGCGACGGCAATCTTCATCTGCTGTGGCGCACGGCACGCGTCGGTCAGGGCTGCTGTCTGCTTGTCCTCCATCTTGGTGCAGGGCAATCGGACGAGCCTCCAAAATGTAACCCAGGGTACAACTCAAAACACGTCCAATCAGTTTTAGCAATTCGTCCAAACTGATGCGAGCAATATCATTTCCAGCCAGGTGAATGGGGAGTAATGCTCATGCATGACCGCAGCTCGAGCTCTGCGCACGTATAACGCTCTGTAACTAGAGTTAATGTTTGCTACTGTATTACATATGTGTGTCTGTGTGTGTATATGTGTGTCTGTGTGTGTATATGTGTGCCTGTGCCCCTGTCAGAGTGTTTGTATGAGCGTCAGTGTATTAACCAGGCAGTAAGTATTTCGGTCGGTCGGTCGGTCGGTCGGTCGGTCGGTCGGTCAGTTTGTCGGTCAGTCAGTGGTCGGTCTGTCTGTGTGTGTGTGTGTGTGTGTATGTGTGTGTGTGTGTGTGTGTGTGTGTGTGTGTGTGTGTGTGTGTGTGTGTGTATCTCTGTCTGTGTGTGTGCGTGTGTGTCTGTGTGTCTGTCTGTCTGTCTTTAACTCATTTTCATCCTTTTTTCTTTTTCTGTCTCAACTGAAAGGAGAGGACATCGAATGACTATGGAGATACATCTGCATTTCTTTACTGACTTAAACAATGAAAAATGTAAGATGCGTGTAGTCTTCCAAGGGTGTGTTGTGCTTTTTTTTAACACCAGAGGCACTTTGAACATGTTTTATTGCTAGTATGTGGAATCTGGAAGTAATGATGATAAAGGTTGATTTGTTAGGCGCTTGAACTACGCAGATTCATGTTCCAAGCAATCCGAGATCGGTGTACACGTACATCCAGGACCATCTCACTAAGAGAGTCAATGGCTGCTGTGGTAGCACAGCAAGTGGCTGTTGAATGGTTATTTTGAGTGCATACTCTAGATGGCCAAGTTTGAAGTGATTCCCTACATATGACACTGAAGCATAGGATCAGCCTTTCACTCTATCAAAACGCGATATCTAGCCATGAAGAATTGAGATATAATGAAGACTTACTAACAGTAACCCATCAATCCGATGCTGAAATTATGCAGACGACACCACTCTTACAGCTATTGCATCCAGTTGTAAAAGTGCACTTACTATTGGCGACCGAAAACGGAGGATTATGAGGACAGACACCAAGCCCCTTGCTGTCAGAAAGAGTATGTATAAAATAAGATGGGTCACGTTTCTTGTATCAGACATACAGTTTCCAGTTTTTCAAGTCTGTGTCTGGGACTTAAACAAGATAAGCAGTCGCAAACACATCATCTTGAAATCTACGTTGAAATTCTTCATTGATCTGAGAGCAGCTGACTATTTCTGTCCTCAGATATCGATGAGTGCGAAAGTTCTCCATGCGAAAATCAGGCCACTTGTGAAAACGTTCCTGGAACATTTCGATGCTCCTGCATCCCAGGCTACACAGGACGTCTTTGTGAAACTGGTAAGATCTTGTGTTCGTATGATTGCACACGCCGCGTTTGTGTGTGTGTGTGTGCGTGCGTGTGTGCGTGCGTGCGTGTGTGTGTGCATGCATGTGTGTGTAAGTGCATGTTTGTTTTCTTGTGTGTGTGTGTGTGTGTGTGTGTGTTTGTATGCGCGCGCGAGCGCGCGCGCGCGTGCGCGCGTGTGTGTGTGTGTTTGTCCTCTTGTATTTGTGTGTATGTGTGTGTGTGTGTGTGTGTGTGTGTGTGTATGTGTGTGTGCGTGTGTGCCTTCGTGTTTGTTTGATTGTGTGTCTGTATGCGTGTGTTTTATGTGTATGTGTTTGCGTGTGTGTGTGTGTGTGTGTGTAAGTGTGTGTGTGTGTGTGTGCTTCTCTGTGTGTATGTGCGTGCGCGCGCGCGCGTGTTTGAAGTTTTAATGCACTTTATTTAACCAGCGTAAACTATTACGCAATAACATTTATGTGTTTGTGCGCGCGCGCGAGTGCGTGCATGCGTGCGTAAGCGTATGTGTATGTGTTTTTACGTGTGTGTGTGTGTCCGCGCGCGCGTGCATGTGACCGTGCGTTCGTGTGAGCGTAAGTACCACATAAAGGGAATTGAGACAAAGAATTCCCGAAAATATGCTATAACATACTTATCACATTCCTCCTCGCCCTCCTCGTCCTCCTCGTCCTAATCGTCCTCCTCGTCCTCCTCCTCTTCCTCTTCCTCGTTCTCGTCCTCGTCCACCTCCTCGTCCTCCTCCTCCTTCTCCTCGCCCTCCTCGTCCTCCTCGTCCTCCTCGTCCTCCTCGTCCTCTCGTCCTCCTCGTCCTCCTCGTCCTCCTCGTCCTCCATGTCCTTGTCCTCCTCCTTGTCTTCCTCCTCCTCGTCCTCCTCGTCATCGTCTTTCTCGTCCTCGTCCCCCTCGTCCTCGTCCTTCTCGTCCTCGTCCCCCTCGTCCTAGTCCTCCTCCTTGTCCTCCTTTTTCTTGTCCTTGTCCTCCTCCTCCTCCTCCTACCTCCTCCTCCTCGTCCTCTTCGTCCTCCTCGTCCTCCTTCTCCTCCTCGTCCTCCTTCTCCTCCTTCTCCTCCCTCTCCTCTTTCTCCTCCCCCTCCACCTCCTCCTCCTCCTCCCTCCTCCTCCTCCTCCTCCTCCTCCTCCTCCTCCTCCTCCTCCTCCTCCTCCTCCTCCTCCTCCCTCTTCCTCCTCCTCCTCCTCCTCCTCCTCCTCCTCCTCCTCCTCTTCCTCCTCCCTCTCCTCCTCCTCCTCCCTCCTCCTCCTTCTCCCCCCCTCCTCCTCCTCCTCCTCCTCCTCGTCGTCGTCGTCCGTCGTCGTCCTCCTCCTCCTCGTCGTCGTCGTCCTCCTCGTCGTCTTCCTCGTCGTCCTCCTCGTCCTCCTCTTCGTCCTCCTCCTCGTCGTCCTCCTCGTCCTCCTCTTCGTCCTCCACCTTGTCCTCCTCCTCCTCGTCCTCCTCCTCCTCGCCCTCTTTCTCCTCGTCCTCCTCCTGCTCGTCCTCCTTACTTGTCCTCCTCCTCCTCCTGCTCCTCCTCCTCCTTCTCCTCCTTCTCCTCCTCCTCCTCCTCCTCCTCCTCCTCCTCCTCCTCCTCCTCCTCCTCCTCCTCCTCCTCCTCCTCCTCCTCCTCCTCCTCCTCCTCCTCCTCGTCCTCCTCCTCCTCGTCCTCCTCCTCCTCGTCCTCCTCCTCCTCGTCCTCCTCCTCCTCCTCCTCCTTCTCGTCCTCCTCCTCGTCCTCCTCCTTGTCCTCCTCCTCCTCGTTCTCCTCCTCCTCCTCGTTCTCCTCCTCCTCCTCCTCCTCCTCCTCGTCCACCTCCTCCTCCTCCTCCTCGTCCTCCTCCTCCTCGTCCTCCTTCTCGTCCTCCTCCTCGTCCTCCCCCCTCCTCGTCCTTCTCCTCCTCCTCCTCCTCGTCCTCCTCCTCCTCGTCCTCCTCCTCTCTCGTCCCTCCTCCTCCTCTCTCGTCCCTCCTCCTCCTCTCTCGTCCCTCCTTGTCCTCCTTGTCCTCGTCCTCGTCCTCGTCCTCGTCCTCGTCTTCCTCCTCTCCTCCTCCTCCTCCTCCTCCTCCTTCTCCTCCTCGTCCTCCTCCTCCTCGTCCTCGTCCTCCTCTCCTCCTCCTCCTCCTCCTCCTCCTCCTCCCTCCTCCTCCTCCTCCTCCTCCTCCTCCTCCTCCTCCTCCTCCTCCTCCTCCTCTTTCTCCTCCTCCTCCTCTTCATCCTCCTCCTCCTCCTCCTCCTCCTCCTCCTCCTCCTCCTCCTTCCTCCTCCTCCTCCTCCTCCTCCTCCTCCTCCTCCTCTTCCTCCTCCTCCTCCTGCTCCTCCTGCTCCTCTTCCTCCTCCTGCTCTTCCTGCTCCTCCTCTTCCTCCTCCTTTTGCTTTTCCTGCTCGTCCTGCTCCTCCTGCTCCTCCTCCTCCTCGTCTTCCTCGTCCTCCTCCCTCCTCCTCCTCCTCCTCCTCCTCCTCCTCCTCCTCCTCCTCCTCCTCCTCCTCGTCCTCCTCCTCCTCCTCGTCCTCTTCCTCCTCGTCCTCCTCCTTCTCGTCCTCCTCGTCCTCCCTTGTCCTCCTTGTCCTCGTCCTCGTCCTCGTCCCTCGTCCTCGTCTTCCTCCTCCTCCTCCTCCTCCTCCTCCTCCTCCTCCTCCTCCTCCCTCCTCCTCCTCCTCCTCCTCCTCCTCCTCCTCCTCCTCCTCCTCCTCCTCCTCCTCCTCTTTCTCCTCCTCCTCCTCCTCTTCATCCTCCTCCTCCTCCTCGTCCTCCTCCTCCTCCTCCTCCCTCCTCCTCCTCCTCCTCCTCCTCCTCCTCCTTCCTCCTCCTCCTTCCTCCTCCTCCTCCTCTTTCCTCCTCCTCCTCCTGCTCCTCCTCCTCCTCTTCCTCCTCCTGCTCTTCCTGCTCCTCCTCTTCCTCCTCCTTTTGCTTTTCCTGCTCGTCCTGCTCCTCCTGCTCCTCCTCCTCCTCGTCCTCCTCGTCCTCCTCCTCCTCCTGTGGGAAAGAATAAACAAAAGACCAGATACGACAGACTTTCTGAAGAAGTAGATTTTTTCGATGTGTTGTCTTTGCTGTAAGTTTATATCGGCAAAGCAAGAATCTAATTCCAGGATTCATTGCGACAGGGATGGATGGAGAATGAATGTGTGTGTTTGTGTGCGTGCTTATGTAAGTGTGTGTGTGTGTGTGTGTGTGTATGTGTGTGTGCGTGTGTGCCTTCGTGTTTGTTTGATTGTGTGTCTGTATGCGTGTGTTTTATGTGTATGTGTGGTGTCTCGTTTGGGTGTGTGTGTGTGTGCTGTGTGTGTGGTGGTGTGTGGTGTGTGCTTTCGCTGTGTGTATGTGCGTGCTCGCGCGAAGGGGGCGCGTGTTTGAAGGTTTATGCACTTTGATTTAACCAGCGTAAACTATTTACCGCAAAAACATGTTATGTGTTTAGTGCGCGCGCGTTCGTGCGTGCATGCGTGGCTTTAAGCGTGATGTGTATGTCTGTTCTACGTGTGTCGTGTGTGTGGTGTGTGCGCGCGCGCGTGCATGTGACCGTGCGTTCGTGTGAGCGTCAGTACCACATAAAAGGAATTCAGACAAAGAATTCCCGAAAATATGCTATAACATACTCATCACATTCCTCCTCGCCCTCCTCGTCCTCCTCGTCCTAATCGTCCTCCTCCTCTTCTTTTTCCTCGTTCTCGTCCTCGTTCTCGTCCTCTTCTTCCTCCTCGTCCTCCTCCTCCTTCTCCTCCTCCCCGTCTTCGTCCACCTGCTCTACGTCCTCCTTCTCCCCGTCCTCCTCCTCCCCTCCTCCTTCTCGTCCCCGTCCTCCCTGCCCTTCTCCTCCACGTCCTCGTCCTTCTCCTCCCCGTCCTCGTCCTCCTCCTCCCCCTCCTCCTTCTCCTCCCCGTCTTCGTCCACCTGCTCTACGTCCTCCTTCTCCCCGTCCTCCTCCTTCTCGTCCCCGTCCTCGTCCTCCCTGTCCTTCTCCTCCCCCTCCTCCTTCTCCTCCTCCTCCTCTTCCTCCTCCCCGTCCTCGTCCTCCTCCTCCTCCTCCTCCTCCTCCTCCTCCTCCTCCTCCTCCTCCTCCTCCTCCTCGTCCTCGTCCTCCCTTTCCCCCTCCTCCCTCTCCTCATCGACCTCACCCCCAACCCCCCTCGTCCTCGTCCTTCTCCTCCCCGTCCTCGTCCTCCCTGTCCTTCTCCTCCCCCTCCTCCTTCTCCTCCTCCTCTTCCTCCTCCCCGTCCTCGTCCTCCTCCTCCTCCTCCTCCTCCTCCTCCTCCTCCTCCTCCTCCTCCTCCTCCTCCTCCTCCTCCTCCTCCTCCTCCTCCTCCTCCTCCGTCCTCGTCCTCCTCGTCCTCCTCCTCGTCCTCGTCCTCCCTTTCCCCCTCCTCCCTCTCCTCATCGTCCTCACCCCCAACCCCCCTCGTCCTCGTCCTTCTCCTCCCCGTCCTCGTCCTCCTCCTCCCCCTCCTCCTTCTCCTCCCAGACTTCGTCCACCTTCTCCCCGTTATCCTTCTCCCCGTTATCCTTCTCCCCGTTCTCCTCCTCCTCCTCTTCTCCGTCGTTCTCCTCGCCCGTCACCATGTTCTTCCTCTCGTCCTTCTCCTTATCCTTCCCCTCGTCCTTATCCTCGTCCTTCTCCTCGTCCTTTCCCTAGTCCTTCTCCTCGTACTTGCCCATGTTCTTCCTCCCGTCCTCCTCCCCCTCCCCCCTCCTCTTCCTCCCCATCCTCCTACTCCTCGTCCTCCGCCTCCGCCTCGTCCTCGTCCTCCTCCTCTGCCCCCGCCACCTCCTCCGTCTCCACTTCCGCCTTCCCCTCCGCCGCCTTCTCCTCCTCCTACTCCTCCTTTGCCTCCTCTTCCCTCTCTTCATCCTCCTTCGCCTCCACCTCCTCCTCCTCTTCCTCTTCCTCCTCGTCCTCGTCCTCCTCGTCCTCGTCCTCCTCATTTTCCTCGTTCTCGTCCTTGTCCTCGTCCTCGTACTCGTCCTCGTCTCCTCCTCCTTCGCCTCCACCTCCTACACATCCTCCTCTTCCTCCTCGTCCTCGTCCACGTCTTTGTCCTTCTCGTCCTCATCCTTGTCCTGGTCCTCGTCCTTGTCCTCGTCCTCGTCCTCGTCCTCGTCGTCCTCGTCCTCGTCGTCCTCGTCCTCGTCCTCGTCGTCGTCGTCGTCGTCCTCCTCCTCCTCCTCCTCCTCCTCCTCCTCCTCCTCCTCCTCCTCCTCCTCCTCCTCCTCCTCCTCCTCCTCCTCCCCTCTTCCTCCTCCTCCTCCTCCTCCTCCTCCTCCTCCTCCTCCTCCTCGTCCTCGTCCTCCCTTTCCCCCTCCTCCCCCTCCTCATCGTCCTCATCCCCAACCCCCCTCGTCCTCGTCCTTCTCCTCCCCGTCCTCGTCCTCGTCCTCCTCCATCTCCTCCCCGACTTCGTCCACCTTCTCACCGTTATCCTCCTCATCCTCCTCCTCCTCCTCCTCCTCCTCCTCCTCCTCCTCCTCCTCTTCTCCGTCGTTCTCCTCGCCCGTCACCATGTTCTTCCTCTTGTCCTTCTCCTCGTCCTTCTCCTCGTCCTTCTCCTCGTCCTTCTCCTCGTCCTTCTCCTCGTCCTTCTCCTCGTTCTTCTCCTCGTCCTTCCCCTTGTCCTTCTCCTCGTCCTTCTCCTTGTCCTTCTCCTCGTCCTTCTCCTTGTCCTCCTCCTCGTCCTCGTCCTCCCTTTCCCCCTCCTCCCCCTCCTCATCGTCCTCATCCCCAACCCCCCTCGTCCTCGTCCTTCTCCTCCCCGTCCTCGTCCTCGTCCTCCTCCATCTCCTCCCCGACTTCGTCCACCTTCTCACCGTTATCCTCCTCCTCCTCCTCCTCCTCCTCTTCTCCGTCGTTCTCCTCGCCCGTCACCATGTTCTTCCTCTTGTCCTTCTCCTTATCCTTCTCCTCGTCCTTCTCCTCGTCCTTCTCCTCGTCCTTCTCCTCGTCCTTCTCCTCGTCCTTCCCCTCGTCCTTATCCTCGTCCTTCTCCTCGTCCTTTCCCTAATCCTTCTTCTCGTACTTGCCCATGTTCTTCCTCCCGTCCTCCTCCCCCTCCTCTTCCTCCCCATCCTCCTCCTCCTCCTACTCCTCGTCCTCCGCCTCCGCCTCGTCCTCGTCCTCCTCCTCTGCCCCCGCCACCTCCTCCGTCTCCACTTCCGCCTTCCCCTCCGCCGCCTTCTCCTCCTCCTACTCCTCCTTTGCCTCCTCTTCCCTCTCTTCATCCTCCTTCGCCTCCACCTCCTCCTCCTCTTCCTCTTCCTCCTCGTCCTCGTCCTCCTCATTTTCCTCGTTCTCGTCCTTGTCCTCGTCCTCGTACTCGTCCTCGTCCTCCTCCCCCTTCGCCTCCACCTCCTACACATCCTCCTCTTCCTCCTCGTCCTCGTCCGCGTCTTTGTCCTTCTCGTCCTCATCCTTGTCCTGGTCCTCGTCCTTGTCCTCGTCCTCCTCCTCGTCCTCGTCGTCGTCGTCGTCCTCGTCCTCGTCGTCGTCGTCGTCGTCGTCCTCCTCCTCTTCGTCCTCCTCCTCCTCCTCCTCCTCCTCCTCCTCCTCCTCCTCCTCCTCCTCCTCCTCCTCCTCCTCCTCCTCCTCCTCCCCCTCCCCCTCTTCCTCCTCCTCCTCCTCCCCCTCCCCCTCTTCCTCCTCCTCCTCCCCCTCTTCCTCCTCCTCCTCCTCCTCCTCCTCCTCCTCCTCCTCCTCCTCCTCCTCCTCCTCCTCCTCCCCCTCCCCTCCTCCTCCTCCTCCTCCTCCTCCTTCTCCTCCTCCTCCTCCTCGTCCTCGTCCTCCCTTTCCCCCTCCTCCCCCTCCTCATCGTCCTCACCCCCAACCCCCCTCGTCCTCGTCCTCCTCGTCCTCGTCCTCCTCTTCCTTGTCCTTCTCCTCGTCCTGCACCTCGTCCTGCTCCTCGTCCTTCTCCTCGTACACGTCCTCTTTGTCGTCTTCCTCCTCCTGCTCTTCTTCTTACTTCTCGTCTCTTTCGTTCTCCTTCTCGGATTCCATCTCTTCCTCGAACTCGTCTTTATCATCGTCCTCCCCATCCTCCTCATCCTTGTCCTTCCCCTCGTCCTTCCACTCGTCCTTCCCCTTGTCCTTACCCTCGTCCTTCTCCTCGTCCTTCCCCACGTCCTTCCCCTCGTCCTTCTCCTCGTCCTTCTCCTCGTCTTTCTCCTCGTCCCTCTCCTCGTCCCCCTCCTCGTCCTTCTCTAAGTCCTTTTTCTCATCTTTCTCCTCGTCCTTCCCCTCATCCTTCTTTTGATCTTGTTCCACGTTCGTCTTCTTTCCCTTCTCTACGTCCTTCTCGTCGTCTTTCTCCTCGTCGTTCTCCTTGTCCCTTCTCCTCGTCCTTTGCCTCGTCGTTCTCCTTGTCCCTTCTCCTCGTCCTTCTCCTCGTCCTTCTCCTCGTCCTTCTCCTCGTCTCTTTGTCCTTCTACTTGTACTTCCTCATGTTCTTCTCCCCATCCTTTTCCTCATTTCCCCCTCTTCCTTCCCCTCGTCCTTCTCCAAGTTCTTCCCTGCCTTCTTTTCCTCGTCCGACTCCACGTCTTCTCCTCGTTCTTTTCCTTCTACTCGTCCTTCTCCTTCTCCTTAACCTTCTCGTCGTCCTTCTCCTCCTTTTCCTACTGTTCTTGTTTCTGCTCTTGCATTTCCTCATTCGGCTCCTCCTGGTTCAGTTGTTCCTCATGCTCCACTTGATTGTTCTGCTCCTCGTCTGTCTGATACTGATAATAAGGAGGTCATTCATTCCTATGGCTACAGAAACGTTGGCTTCTGAAGGGAAGGAAGAACCCACTTTGACGACGATGGATGGGGAGACTGCAGGAGCGGAATTGAATTCCCAGGACAGCAGCTCTGACGGTGAGCTCACAGCAATTGTTTTCCAGTCCACTGTGTTCACACCAAGAAACTTGTTCATGCACACTACTTCATGCACGTATCTAGCCTCTGCAAATCTGCGTGCATGTTCGTGTGCATTTTTACAATGAACAACGTGAGGTCATGACACGCTAGTAGACATATTATCGCCCGTTTAAGCTCAATTTCAGCCTTGAGGCCTACCCCACTCTCCAGCCCCACCCCATTAAAAGCTTTTTTCCCTTCTGAAATACAAAATCGTTGTGTTTTGAGAGTGAACATATTAAATTTCAGCCATGTCATAGCCTCAATAAGAGTGTGAATAACAAAAGTTTCTATGTCGGCATTGACAAAAATACGTCCTTTTGCCTGCTCATCGTGCCCAATGAAAACTGTAGAAAAAGTTTTTCTTGCTGAATTGATTACATTGTTCCATTGTCTATAAATAGTGACATAATAATCATCTCGTTATATAATCAATTGGTTTGCATTTCATGTATGTGCCTTTTATGCATTCTAGAAAAAAAACTCATAATGCAGCTTAGTGTTGCAAGTGTAAGAGTATTTATTGAGTATGTATGGACAGTAGAAACACTTTTCTAATGCTCTTGGTTTATTTCCTTGGCACGCAAACGATCATTCCAAGCTCAGAGGATGAAAAGGTGAGGTGTAGTCGTGTGCTCCAGTCCAGGTGCTGTACATTTCAGTGTCAGTTGACGTTTGAACACTGAGCACATTTGTCTCGTTTTGTGTTTTGAAGAGGAGACACCTGGCAAGGCAATCGAGGCAATGTCTCCCGCCCAAAGTCTCCAGGAGTCTTCGTCTGCCTCTGTGGAGGATGCTGGTGAGTTCCCCGCCTTTGTCTTGTCTGGAAGGGTGCCAGGAAGCTGGAGGCATGCCTTGTTTTCCTGTTGACAAATGTTGAGGGCCTTTGTAGTCTCCAGTGAATGTTCCACAGCCAGAGACTGTATGCAAAGACACATAATCACCGACCATGGACTCACTTTTTTGTAATCTTACTGCAAAATGTTGTTCTGGAGAAACCGTGGTTGTCACTTGAAAACCCCTCGGATAAGTAAACAAAGGGCATACACTTGAGTGAAATGCCTGAGTGTTTTGTCAGCAGTACAGCTTGCACAAGCAAAGCTTGGTCTACTTTGATGGGTAAGGATTAAACAACATTAAGAACTTCGACAAGACATGAAGATAAAGAAAACAGCAATGACGACAAACAACAAAATCAACAGCAGCAGCAGCAGGAGGGGGAAAAAAGCAGCCACATTTTATTTCCATTATGTGAAGGAGACAATTATGATTTTCGATCTTTTCCGTTGCTAAACAGCCAGGGTCAGAATGTTGCAGTCCATCTTGTTTTCCACTCACTGTCAGCACCATCAAATGACGACGTGCATTGCCAGGCAGTGAGCCAGGTGGTGACTTGTCACTCTGTACTGTTTGGTACAGAGCCAGGTGGTGACTTGTCACTCTGTACTGTTTGGTACAGAGCCAGGTGGTGACTTGTCACTCTGTACTGTTTCGTACAGAGCCAGGTGGTGACTTGTCACTCTGTACTGTTTCGTACAGAGCCCGGTGATACCCACAGCGGTGCTGGTCCCTTGGTGCCTTTCACATCTCCAGCTGATGCTGACGCTGTCAGAGGTAGGTCACTTTTTCATTTCGACATTGCAGTTGGAAATAAGGGAAGGGGAACTTACTGCGGTTTTCGTGTAGTCACAAGAACAGGTCAGATTTGAAGACCGTTGAGTTAGCTCTCTATTTAAGAGTATGGTTTCCATTGACAACACCACAATCATTTCTGCTTTCTGTAACTGACAGATTCTTGAGAAACAGCAAATGAAGCATCAGCTACCCAAGATAAAAAGATTGAAGGGCAGGCGGGGAAAGGGTGGGGCGAGGAGAAGGAGAATGAAGGCTAGGGCAAGGTGGAGAATAAGGAAGACGAGGACAAGTAGGAATAGGAGTAGTAGGAGGAAGACAAAGAAGAGAAAGACGAGGAAGAGGGCGAGAATAGGGAGGAGGAGGAGAGGAGGAACACAAAGAAGAGAAGGATGAAGAAGAAGCCGAGACAAGGGAGGAGGACAAGTCAAAGGGATCGGGGGGAAAGGGGAGTGTGTGTGTGTGTGTGTGTGTGTGTGTGTGTGTGTGTGTGTGTGTGTGTGTGTGTGTGTGTGTTTGTGTATGTGTGTGGTGACACCTCTTTTTAGTTCGTTGATCATTCGTAGCAGAACTGTGAAGCAATGATGTCTATGTATTTCCGTACGAGGCTTTGTGGTGAGATACTTGTGAAACCCGGAATTTTCCGTGCAGCAGCATGAACTCCCTCCTGCCTTCTGTTCCTGACAGAGCCTCTCGCTGTCCAGAGAACCAGTCCTCGTGAGGTGCCTGTGTCTTACTCTGCAGCCAGACTCCGTACAGAGCGTGAGTGGAGCTTTTTGTTGCAGTAATGAAGTTATATCTATCACAAATCAAACTGCAAAAGCCCTTACTTTAGCGTATTAGTACTACGGGTTGATATTGAGCAGGCGTAGTAGTCCATTTTAGCATGATTTATGCTTGAGCTGAGTTTTATTGCGTCATAAACATGCAGTACTGTTTTGTTACCCGTTTAATTGCAGTTTGCCAATGTCTTGTTCCAGGTTTGTTATTGTAGCTGTTGTCGCCGACGTCATTTGTTATCGTAATATTTTTGTTGTTGTTGGTTGGTTGTTGTTGTTGTTGTTTGGTTGTTGTTGTTGAGCTGGCGTCATCGAGCACTGGAATACCTAATTAATTCTAATCCTCGACAGCCAAGGAAAAACGATGTTTGGGCGACATCATTTTCTTCTTAACATGAGCACAATAATCCCATAAGTATGGAGATTTAAATGAAATGACATCCGCATGACTGGCATGTTCCCCCTGACAGCTACTCTGAGATGGAGGAGGGATTTCAAGGGAGGTAACCGTTGCAGGTGGTGTTGTGGACTTGCCTGCCCCGCCTGCCAACATCCACGTAACAGCTTCAGAAGGGGTTTCAGGCCACGTGACTGGTGTCAATTACGACATGAGCACCACGCAACAGCATTTCTACAACATCCGCGAAGCCCGCTTTACACGTAAGTCTGCAGCCTGGTCACCTGCCTTTATCCCTCCCGGCTTGTTTCAGATTCTTTAGGCCTAACCCAGTCAGTGATGTGCTTCCTTGGAGAGACAGCGACGATGGCTATGCTGAAGCCTGCCATGAATAAGTCCTTTGTGCATGCACATTCAAACACACTGGCATGACGATTTTCGATTTGTTCCAGTGTGGGTGAATAGTTCACTCCATGCTGTTGTAACAAGCATGCACGAATATCTCAAAACGAAAACGCGTGTCGCACACAGTACTTTTTCAGATTTGAAATTTTAAAAATCCAGTATTTTTATTTCGTAAATGGACAATTTAAAATCAATGCAAACTTTATTTCCCAGCTTTTCATGATTTTTTTCTCAGTGAGTAATTTGTTCTGTACCATTTCCAACCAATGTAGGTCATAATGAAAATAGCTGACATAATCATGGAGATATTACTATGTACACATGCACGATAGCAGCGACAGCATATGTTACTAAACACCACAGAATATATAACGTTAGTGTTTGACTATTGTGAGCAATTGTATCAATTTAAAACTGAGAGTTTAAGCTTTCCAAGAGAGAGAGAGAGAGAGAGAGAGAGAGAGAGAGAGAGAGAGAGAGAGAGACACAGAGAGAGAGAGAGAGAGAGAGAGAGAGAGAGAGAGAGAGAGAGAGAGAGAGAGAGAGAGAGAGAGAGAGAGAGAGAGAGAGAGAGAGAGGACAAGCATTGCAGTGATATATGATACACCAGTATGAACAGAAGCCATTGCGCTGAGGGAAAAGCCTACATTGGGCTAATTGAGCCCTGCTTATCTCTCTGTTTTTAGGGAGTTGAGATAATAAAAGGATTTTTGACTCACATGCGAAGCAAAAGTGAGTCTATGTACTCACCCTTTTCGTCCGTCCGGGCGTCCGGGCGTCTGTAAAAAACTTTAACGTTGGATTTTTCTCGGAGACTATTAAGTCTATCAACACCCAATTTGGCATGATGGTGTAGGATGACAAGGCGTACAAAAACATACATAGTGACTTGACCTTGCTTCAAGGTCAAGGTCGCAGGGGCCGTAAATGTTGTCTAAAAAACAGCCATTTTTCACATTGTCCCAATTTTCTCTGAAGTTTTTGAGATTGGATACCTGACCTATATATGGTATATAGGGCAAAGTAATCCCTATCTTTTGATACCAGTTAAGTTGACCTTGCTTCAAGGTCAAGGTCACAGGAGCTCTTCAAAGTTGGATTGTATACATATTTTGAAGTGACCTTGACCCTGAACTATGGAAGATAACTCTTCCAAACTTAATAATTATGTGAGGCACATGTTATACTTTTATCATAAGACACATTTGGTCACATATCATCAAGGCCAAGGTCACTTTGACCCTTATGAAATGTGACCAAAATGGGGTAGTGAACCACTAAAAGTGACCATATCTCATGGTAGAAAGTGCCAATAAGCACCATTGTGCTTCCTATGTCTTGAATTAACAGCATTGTGTTGCATGACCTTGGATGACCTTGACCTTGGGTCAAGGTCACATGTATTTTGGTAGGAAAAATGTGTAAAACAGTTCTTAGTGTATGATGTCATTGCTAGGTTTAGTTGGTTGACCTTGAAGGTCACCTGAAGGTCAAGGTCATGTCAAGGTCAAAGTCAAGTATGTGAGTCGTATGGGCTTTGCCCTTCTTGTTTTACATAAAGAAATGTTGATTTTCATAATATATCGGCAACACATTGATTCTAGAGGGGTTATAGAGGCAGAAAGTACACAAAACAGAAAATGCACCTGGTTGACCCCAACAGATGTTACAGAGCAATATCTCTGAAATGACACGTGCAATTTCTGATGTTTCATATGTGAGAGTCCAAGTAGAAAGGAGCTAAAGTCCAAATAAGACTTTTCCCAATTCTTTTGCATTATCATATGAATAAAAACATATTTAATCACAAATAATGAGATAAATTAGCAAATCAAAACAGTATTTAAACAATTTTGACCAAATGTATAGTCTCTCTACCTTCCATTCTACGCAATTTCTGAAAATGTTGAATTTCCTGCTGATATCATTACGTCTGTCACTCTGTGCCTCAGTAAAAGAAAAAAAGGTAATGAGCGTTTACATCTTTAGGAA
>JAWQFJ010002991.1:0-2500 GCA_034096865.1 Theodoxus fluviatilis | reverse complement strand
GACTCCAGGTCTTTTTCTCTGCAGGGAATGCAGCAGAGGGAATTGCCAGACTGTTGACGGAAGGACCTCGCTCTGCCGCCATGTCGGAAGTCAGCTCAGGTTAGAAAAAAAAACTTCATCAGTATGACTGTTGCAACACTCTTTTTCACTCCGTGTGTGTGTGTGTGTGTGTGTGTGTGCGCGCGCGCGCGTGTGAATGAATTCACAGCCTTGGTAACATGTTCCTATTCAAATGCCGCATAACGCGCGAATGCACTGCTTTTTCGTGCATGTATGACTGTTGTTCAGTGCAACCCCTAGTTAAATCTCTAAGTTTTTTTAAATAAATAAAACGGTGTCTTTGAACCAGGGATTGGTTCTGGACTTTCGCGTTCATGCCTTGCAAGATGCTTTGCTCTAGACTTCCTCCATGAAGATATCTTGAGTGAGGAAGCTTTAGGATAGATCTATGTCAGATTAGAGTGAAGACCATGACACATCTGCAATCTCGATGACATCACGCAGAAAACGAGTCAGACTGTTTGTCTATTCTCCAGAGATTGTCAGCAGTTAAGAATTGTAAATAGAGTGTTTGACAAGCAAATTATATCAATCGTGATTCATACAACTTTTAAACAAACGAGATATCTACAAAATAAAACTGATTTCATTATCTAAAGATCATGCATGAGTTAGAAAAGACCTATCAGTTTGCATGTGTGAATAAATCTGCGTGTGTGTGTGTGTGTGTGTGTATGTGTGTGTGTGTCTATGTGTGTATGTGTGTGTGTGTGTGTGTGTGTGTGCACGCGCGCCCGCGTGCTCGCGCGTGTTTATGCGTGCATGCATACATGTGTGTGTATGTTTGTATGTGTGTGTGTGTATGTGTATGTATGTGTGTGTGTGTGTGCGCGCGCGCTCGCGTGTTTATGCGTGCATGCATACATGTGTGTGTATGTTTGTGTGTGTGTGTGTGTGTGTGTGTATGTGTGTGTGTGTACGCGCGCGCACGCGTGCCTGCCTGTTTGCATATGCGCCAAAGTTTTGACCAATGGATGATTTTGATTTGAAATTCTTGCAGTGGCTGATGGAGAGGAGGGAGCAGACACAACTTTTCCAACAGCGCTTCTGGGTACGTGTCCAGTGGGGTACTGCGGACTTTAACTTTCCAATATCTCAGAAAAAGCTTACATGTACATAGGTGGTAAAAGACGCCAATTTGTCTATCATACTCTAGTCTCTTCACCCTGGAATCTTGGTTTTGTTCTTCTCTGATATTTCTTCCTTCCGTCTGCCTTCATTCATGACAGGGTAGTGCGCTGTGTGCTTGTCTTCTGTCCGTCTTTCCATTGGTCCATTCGCCCAACCGTATGTCTGTCTTTGCACACACACACACACACACACACACACACACACACACACACCTTTCTGCCTGTCTCTCTCTCTCTCTCTCTCTCTCTCTCTCTCTCTATCTGTGTCTGTCTGTCTGTCTGTCTGTCTGCCTGCCTGCCTGTCTGTCTGTCTGTCTGTCTGTCTGTGTGTGTGTCTGTCTGTCTGCCTGTCTGCTTCTCTTCCTGTCTGTCTGCCTGTCTGTCTGCCTGCCTTTCTGCCTGTCTGTCTCTCTGCAGGCAAAAAAGGGACAGAAAATATTAGAAGAGTTATTCCTTATAGTGTCTGCAATTCTCAGGATAAAGAAGATTGACTTGTTCTATTCATTTAGCTTTTCCACTGTTTACTAATCTTTGTGCTGCACTTTCTAATTTTGCTTTTCTTTCGTTTCAGAATGCAAGATCAGAGCACTGAAAGAGGATTTTGTGGAAACGGCCTTCTTCCAAAACTTAGAGCGTCGTCTGCTGGAGCGGGGCGTGGCAGTTGTGGTAGGTCCCACTGGGGAGGGAAAGTCCTCTAATGCCATCATGCTGTGTGACAAACTGCGCAAAAAAGGGTTTCTCTGTACATACTCTGAATCGCTTGATGAAATAGACACAGACAGCATTGCCAGGTGCAGGAGGAATCTGTGTGTTGTGATTGACAACGTGTTTGGGACGTCCATCCTGGACGCAGCCAAGCTTGACAGGTGGGCTCAGGTCCTCAGAAATCTTGTAGATGTGCAGACAGCTGGCAGGCAGGGAGGGGAGCAGGGGGCCAGGGGGGAAGGGGCTTCCTGTGAGAAAAGGTCTCTCTTGTTGTTGCTTCTCTCTAGGGATAACGTCTTCTTTGAGGCCTTGAAGAAATCGTCAAAAGTGCCTTTGGTCTTTAGAGATAAAGCATCTCAGGTTGCAATGAAAAGTGCAGACTCTCTTCAGAAAGAGGAGAAAAGGCTACTTCTGAGGAAGTACACAGGAAAATTTGGGAAAGTTCTGTCAGAGAGAGATGAAAATACTATCATTTGCTTGGACGTTCCAATTGGCTTTCCTCAGGCGTGTTGCTTGTACCATGAGTTAAACTCTGTACATGACAATCCCGTGGAGTTTTTCTCCAAACCCACTGCACTGTTGCTAGAAACCCTCATGGCAATGAT
>JAWQFJ010002990.1:41675-62320 GCA_034096865.1 Theodoxus fluviatilis | reverse complement strand
AGAGTCATGTCAAGGAATGTTTGGTCTGAGATCTGTAGGTGAAAATCATTTTTGTCCATCGAATTCAGGCTTTTTCGATTGTAGGGTAGAGCAGCCTACTGGTCTAATTTTTTTAAAGTATTTTTTACTAAGTTGATGTACTTTTTATCTCGGAGAAAGGAAGTATTAAAGTTCCAATATCCTGGACACTTTTCCCCCCGATATATATTGTGGCAGAGTAACTGCTGAGTGATCAGTTCTGGATTAATAAGTAGAGGTTAGTGCGTCCGTTATATTTGCCTGATGACGACAACGACGACGACAATGACGATGGTGATGATGATGATGATGATGATGATGATGATGATGATGATGATAGTTTACGGCGTGTCAGCCTCTGTCAGTTATGTCGGGCCGTCGAGGACTCAAATGAGAGGTTTCAGCCGAAAAGTTTGCAAGTCAAGAAATTACGAATACATTCTAATCTGAGAGCAAGTTTTTTTTCTTCTTTTTATAGCGACTAATCACCTATACCAGGATCTCAAAGCGCTTTTCACGCATGACAAACTCACTACCTACAGAGAAAGGGCTCTGTGTGCCTGGTCTCTCGCTTTGTTCCAGTCTCATGAGGAAGGGGGGGGGGGGGGCGACCCCCCCCCCGCCCAGGGAGAGACTTGCAAGGATGTCGAAAAAGATGAACTGACAGTCTATATAGTACACATGGTGGAAGGCTGATAAAGGTCCTATTAGGATAATTTATTCTTTGGCATGTCAAAGATGTCGAACCAACGCTTTCAGAGTCACACAGAGGGAAAGGTGCATCAAAGATAGAACTGACAATCATCTACGCATTACCCCCCCCCAAAAAATACCCTTTTTAAACGCAACTATTCAGTGAATGGAGTGCTTATTAATTTCAGGAATCTGACGCTTTCACAAAAACACAAAGAAAACGCACGCTGGAGCCAATTTTTTTTCCTCCGGCGAGCAGTTGACAAAATTATTTGTGTCAGGGCGGCGACACAATATACCCGGAGTTTTCAAACCTTACAGACCGTGTTCAGCTGAAAATGAAATGCGAGCTCGGAGTGGAGTGAGCCCAAAATTGCTTGTAGCGGGGAGCTAGGAGTGTTTGACTTGGGCCTTCCCCGCCAGCACAGGCCGACTCTCTCCTCGCCACGGCGTGTGCACACAGCACACGATACAATAGGATCCGCGTGTTTGCACGACCCAGTTGTCAGCCATTTGCATGCAATCTCACGTCTGATTCTGAAATCCGAGGGCGGCCTGTAGCAGTCTGTGTGTGCGCGCGTGCGCGGGTGCGCGTGCGGGTGGGAGTGTGCGGGTGCGTGTGCGGGTGGTGTGTGCGGGTGGTGTGTGCGTGTGCGGGTGCGGGTGGTGTGTGCGGGTGCGGGTGGTGTGTACGTGTGCGGGTGCGGGTGGTGTGTAGGTGTGCGGGTGCGGGTGGTGTGTACGTGTGCGGGTGCGGGTGGTGTGTACGGGTGCGGGTGCGGGTGGTGTGTACGTGTGCGGATGCGGGTGGTGTGTACGTGTGCGGGTGCGGGTGGTGTGTGCGGATGCGGGTGGTGTGTGCGTGTGTGGTGGTGGTGGTGGTGGTGTGTGCGTGTGCGGGTGCAGGTGGTGTGTGCGTGTGCGGGTGCTGGTGGTGTGTGCGTGTGCGGGTGCGGGTGGTGGTGGTGTGTGCGGGTGCGGGTGCGGGTGGTGTGTGCGGGTGCGGGTGCTGGTGGTGTGTGCGTGTGCGGGTGCGGGTGGTGTGTGCGGGTGCGGGTGGTGTGTACGTGTGCGGGTGCGGGTGGTGTGTACGTGTGCGGGTGCGGGTGGTGTGTGCGTGTGCGGGTGCGGGTGGTGTGTGCGTGTGCGGGTGGTGTGTGCGTGTGCGGGTGCGGGTGGTGTGTGCGTGTGCGGGTGCGGGTGGTGTGTACGGGTGCGGGTGCGGGTGGTGTGTGCGTGTGCGGGTGCGGGTGCTGGTGTGTGCGTGTGCGGGTGGTGTGTACGTGTGCGGGTGCGGGTGGTGTGTGCGTGTGTGGTGGTGGTGGTGGTGGAGGTGGTGGTGGTGGTGGTGGTGGTGGTGGTGGTGGTGTGTGTGTGTGTGTGTGTGTGTGTGTGTCTGTGTGTGTCTGTGTGTGTGTGAGTGTGAGTGTGAGTGTGAGTG
Source organism: Theodoxus fluviatilis (assembly GCA_034096865.1). Lineage (NCBI taxonomy): Eukaryota > Metazoa > Mollusca > Gastropoda > Cycloneritida > Neritidae > Theodoxus > Theodoxus fluviatilis. The sequence goes on along the minus strand of JAWQFJ010002990.1, from coordinate 60,168 downwards.
TGTGTGTGTGTGTGAGTGTGTGTGTGAGTGTGAGTGTGTGTGAGTGTGAGTGTGTGTGTGAGTGTGAGTGTGTGTGTGAGTGTGAGTGTGTGTGTGAGTGTGAGTGTGTGTGTGAGTGTGTGTGAGTGTGTGTGTGAGTGTGAGTGTGTGTGTGAGTGTACATAGAAGAGTAGAAGGGGCCGAGGAGAAAGAAGAAAGGAAGGTCAAAGGTCAGTTACACCCCATCAACATCGCATATTCAAAATTCAGCATATGACACAACACAACATGATACGACATGACACAACACTCGTTACAACATGACACTACACGTCAAACACTGCACAATGGTCTCACATGCGACAGATCACAGCGCAGGGTCTATTCTTACCCCCAACCCACAGAGGGTCTATTCTTACTCCTAACCCACAGGGGGTATATTCTTTCCCCCAACCCACAGGGGGGCTATTCTTACCCCCAGCCCACACTGGGGCAGAATATTAGTAGAAGTGGCGATGGTGGTGATAGTGGTACTGGTGGTGATGGTGGAGATTGTAGTGGTAGTGGTGGTGGTGATAGTAGTAGTAGTGGTTGTTGTTGTTGTTGTTGTTGTTTGTCCATCGTTGTCGAAGAGTACCTTGACAGCTATTGACTAGCAGACTGGAAACGGTGTCTACAGATGGCTGGTGAGGCTACTGCAAACACGGAATGTTCTCCCATTATGTCTGGCAGACATCAGTAGACTCAGTAGTTAATAGCTGGCAGCTCCGGACTTGCGCAGTACTCACTTCCGCTGTGCGTCAGGCAACCTTCTCCCTCCGACGTCTGGCAACTCCTGTGGCTGAGATGTCGCCATGCTGGGCTGTTCTATTCCCAGGTTGCGGTGTGGAAGCTCAGATACTCCAGGGAGGCCTTCAGTGTGTCGAGAACTACACAGACGGACAAAGACAACACATACATCACCAACTACTTTGCTTAACTTTTATAATTCAGAGCCAAGCTCCTCAATATTCTGCTCAGAGCACGAATCCATTGGTATAAACAGTTCTTGTGCTACACAACAAAACTGAGGACTAGAGCCAAAAGCCAAACTTCGACCCACAACAAGCGGAATGGACACTTCAGCGTGTCTAGAAGGGTGAGAGAGCTGCAGGCTCAGGGCTGAAAACCAGTCAGACGATAAATCTACACATGCACTTCTTTTAACAATTTATTTTCAAAAAAAGGATACAACTATCAAGGTTGGATCATAGTAACTGTAACAGAAATGTACATGCAATCACAACGGCCCTCATTCCTGGAAAAAAGAATTCCACTTCAACTTAAATTTTTCAACATTACCTGCCTGTCTAGCTGCACACTCTTCTGCATTCAACACATTAAACATGTACATGTATTAAACTCTTCAAATAAAGGCAATTCATTCATGGATCTTTTGTAATGTATATGTTTCTTTACTAGCAGAATGATATGGTTTGTACATGAATCATAGTCTGGCGAGCCAAACAAAATATCTTGCTTATTCAAATGTAAGGGAATCTTTGTCTTGCTACGAAGGAAACAAATAATTTCTTTCCAAAAGGTTTCACTGTTAAGTACAGTCAACAAAGAGATGCTCCAAAGTTTCGTGTTCTGTCAAACAGAAAGAGCAGACGTTACTCTGAACAATCTTTAGTTTAAACAAATATTCATTAACGGGTAGTTACAGAAAGTTCCTAAGTTTCACTTCTCTTGTTGCTACAAAGGGAATCATATAATACCGCCTCCATGGCAATTCAGATACTCCCAATCTTTTTTCCCAAGATGTTTGCGAAGTAGGTTTTTAGTTATTTTCAATAAGATTTGTGTAGTACATTCTCGCAAGTTTTGTTTTGTTTTTTAGCAAAAAGGATCGTATCGGTAGTTTCCCCTCACAAGCAATACTACTTGCAGTAGCTCTTTCGAAACTACTCTTCCAGTGAGCGGGGATTATACTTAATAATTTTGCGTATTCCAAAAAGTTTCCTTGTAGGCTAAAGTGTCATTTTAACTCTTCAAATGATTAAATCCCCCGTTCGGACGAACAATATCTTTCATACTTCTAATTCCTACGTCAAACCATGTTTTTTAAAGTATGTTTTATCTTTATATTGCGGGTTGATCCACAATGGCTGATGTAAAAGGTCACAGGTCAAGACATGCCGATTGTGCTTGCTTACAAATTCGTTCCAGATTTCCAAAACCTGCTTCCAGAAAACTTTTCTCACACTGCTTATTGCTGTCTGACTTATACATCCCCCAGTTTCGATTAAAGTGTTAATATCAATTACTTTTCCGAGAGGAATGCTCATTTTCAGGTGCTTGGGCTAATCATTTGATCCATGTTAGTTTTAGCGCCCTGTCATATGCATGAAGATCAGTCATCTGCAAACCTCCTTCAGCATATGGTTAGGTAATTACAGTTCGCTTTTTCTTATCTATTTTGCCCCTCCCCCCATATATATGCATAAAATTCTTCTGGAGTTCCTTCATTGTAGAGTCAAGTGGCCTTGGAATGTTCATTAAGAAATATGTCAATTTTGAAACTGCGAGCGACTTTACTAAAGGCGTCGACAGACGTACCATTTTTCAAGCCGATTTTGCTGCCGATCTGGTCTGACCGTGCGTGTAAAAATCGGGTTGATAGCCACACGCAACGATAAGCAGTGGAGCCGTGCCAACAGATGCTTCGGCGTGAAGGTGCATTGGCCCGCATTTCCATTTTTAAAATGTAGGAGCTTTCACGACCTATTGATGCATTCAACATACAGCTTTGATAAATTAATGCTGTTCATGGCTTATATTTTCTTTGGATGGGTTTCTAGTATCCCCAAATACAGCGTTTTCTGTGCGAAGCGTAGACATGTCCGCCATTTAATTTTGCGAATAGTCGCGAGAATGCGACAACGAGGCTCCGCGCCTCGTTCTCGCGCCTAATTACGATAACAGTCGAGCCGCGGACAGATGCTTCGGCGTGTAGATCTATGCGTCGACCTGCATTTCCAATTTTAAAACGTAGGAGCTTTCACGACCTATTGATGCATTCAACATACAGCTTTGATAAATTAATGCTGTTCATGGCTTACATTTTCTTTGGATGGGTTTCAAGTATCTCCAAATACAGCGTTTTCTGTGCGAAGCGTAGACAGGTCCGCCATTTAATTTTGCAACTAGTCGCCAGAACGCGACAACGAGGCTCCGCGCCTCGTTCTTGCGTCGCCCGGCATAGGAATCTGTCCGGACCGGGTCGGGGAATAGAGCCTGCCCTACTGACAAGAATCGGGCCGGATTGTATGCAAATGAGTCAACCGTTCCGATTCTTGACCGGATCGGCAGCAAAATCGTGGGACAAACGGTACGTCTGTCGACGCCTTAATGTTACTTTCCCTAGCAGCGTTAGGGTCCTCCTTCTCCATGTACGAAGCAAAGATTTTAACTTTCTAGTTACATGCTGATAATTTATGTCTACTATTCCATCCAAGTTATCTGTTAGTACAATTCCTAATATTTTGAACGGTTCCGTCGTCCAATTGAGTCGATCGTCCGTGCACAGGCGCATCGTTGATTTTGCCATGGAACCTATCCATACAGCCTTAGTTTTCCTAGTGTTCATTTTTTGTCCAGATATTTTTCTAAATGTATCTAACGTTCGAAGATTGGCTCGCAGAGACTGCTCAGAACCATCAAGTAGAAATTCCGTGTCATCAGCATATTGGCAAACTATGTATACTTTGCCATTTATTTGGATGCCTTTACTATCTTTATTCCGTTTGATTAAAATGTTCAGCACCTCCGCACACATGAGGTAAATGTAGCACGACAGAGGATCCCCCTGTCTTGAGCCGCGCATTACCGGGAAAAATTGAGACTTGTGACCATTTTGAACTACACAAGCATTTGCTCCATTGTTTAGTGTTTCCACCCACGTTATGAGAGATTTTCCAAAACCAAACTATGAAAGGCATTTTTCAATAAATTTGGGGGATATGGAGTCAAAAGCTTTTTCGAAATCCACAATTAACAAAACCCCTTTCGTTACGGACCGGCTAACTGGGCCTCAGGTTAGCCTAACCCGCACAAATGAAAATAAACAAGAAAAAACACGAACACCAGCCTTCTGATGTGTAACGAAGTGTATTCACCAATTTACATGAAGACTGACTTGATGGAGACGGGAATTTGCAGTGGAAGGGTGCTCCAAATCCCTGGTAACACTGATACAAAGGCCCTGTCCCTGCTTCTTGTGGACCTTGTCTGGGGTTGCCCCACGATCTCCCTCATGGACGATCGCAGCGCTCTGTCTGGCTGATGTGATTGGTTTGACTGGAGTTCTTTCAAGTTTAATGGTATCCCTTTCTCTTTCAGAGATGAATGTAAATTTATGCAAATTTCTTTAGCACAATTTTTCAGTGAAAAGCTACTGGAGGTCATAGAGCACTGGGGAAATGTGCTTGTTAGCCCGGCTCTTTGACGAAGTGGGCAGCTGAGTTCTGCTCCAGTCTAGTTTGTGACTGCATTCCGTCGAAATTCATTGAGGAATGTGTTGCAGCTGATCAGTATGCGGAGAGCGAGGGAAATTCGAAAGGACCGTGTTTCAGGCTCCACCTTCAGAGAGATGGATGGATGGATGGAGTTTAAGGGCTTATCAGCTTTGTAGACTATATAAGGCCACACCGTTAAGAAACACCCACTTCCACCAAGTAGAACTTTCCGCTACAGCGGAGTATAGTATAATTCACCTAACTAGTGACATAAAATCCATTAAATGGAGTCCCACTGCCCACCAGCCAGCAAACGCTGTGTAAAACCTTCTAACACGAAAAAGCCTAAAGAGCGATAGGGCTAAATTTCACACCTTCAGAGAGAAATCAACTCAAGTTGTCGATTACATGAACATATGGTAGTAACAGCTCTGAAAAACTGCAATAATGTGCTGACGTCAGTCTGCTTTTTGATCTTAAAACTCTTCCCCTATGTAATTTCGGTCTCCATTTCGTTGTGGTGTTGCTAATACAAACTATACAGAAGAACTGTTGAAAATGGTGTGACAGTGTTTATTCCTCAGAAATGATTCGTTGCTTGTTTTAACATCAAATATGTGTTTTGTCGCTTTCTTTGTTGGTGTTGTTGGTTATACTCCTTGATAAATCTTTCTCAATATAATTTTTCTGCTTTGTCTGCAGAAATCTGCGACATGAGGAGGCTTCCGGAATTCTGCCGACCACCACAATGGCGACAACTACAATGACAAGGAAGAGGTGGATAAGGGAGGAGGTGGGGAGGGGAGGGAGGAGGAGGAGGAAGATAAGGGAGGAGGGGAGAAGAGGGGGGAGGAGGAGGGAGAAAGAGGGAAGAGGGGAGTGGAGAGGAGGCGGGGAGAAGAGGGAGGAAGAAGGAAGAGGGAGGGAGAAGGAAGAGGTAGGGAGAAGGAAGAGGAGGGGGAGAAAGAAGGGAGGGTTTAGAGGGGGGAGGGAGGAGGAAGGAAGAGGAGGGGGAGAAGGAAGAGGAGGAAAGAGGAAAAGGAGGAGGAGGAGGGAAGAGGAGTAAGAGGAGGAAAGAGGAGGAGGAGGAGGGAGTAGGAGAAGGGTGGAGAAAGAGGGGGGAGGAGGACGACGACGACGAAGAAGAAGAGATCGACCAAGAGGACAAGAGGTCGGATGACAAGAAGGAGGACGAGAAAGAACAGGAAAACAACGACGAGATAGAAGACGACGAGGATAAGAAAAGTAAAGGCGGAGGTGTTAACCATATGTACAGTTTAATTTTAGCCACCTACCACTGCTTATTGTCTTTTCTGGAAAAGGAGGAGGACGAGAAAGAGAAGAATAATGAGAAAGGGGGAGAAAGGAGGAGGGGGAACGAGGAGGAAGATGTGGGTAGTAGATGTGGAGGAGGAAGGGGGGTGGGGAGAGAAGGAGGAGGAAGGGAAGGGAAGGGGAGGAGAAGGGGGAGTAGTCATAGGAGTAGGAGGAGGAAGGGAGGAGGAAGGGAAGGGCGGAGGAGGAGGAAGGGAAGGGAGGAGGAGGACGAAGGGAAGGGAGGGAGAGGAGGAGGGGGAGTAGTCATAGGAGTAGGAGGAGGAAGGGAGGAGGAAGGGAATGGCGGAGGAGGAGGAAGGGAAGGGAGGAGGAGGAGGAAGGAAAGGGAGGGGGAGGAGGAAGGGAAGGGAGGAGGAGCAGGAGGAGGAGAGACTGCTTCGTTGTCATGCTTTTAAACTGTTTTCTTTAGGCTTTGCCGTTTTGCTTTAATTTAAAAGTTCACATAATTGTGTTAATAGTTTATGTTTTTCTTTTCATTTCCTGAGTGTGAAGTCATGCGAGATTTGTTTGTAGACATCAAGTGTGACTCAAGAAAATAGTTCCAAATATTTGTACACGTATATTTATTAAATTAGCTTGTTCACTGTTATATCAATTGTGAGACACGCCACGAACCAGACAGCACCATTACGTGCGATGCTAAACAAGGTATGTAACATCTGCATTTGCTAGGAATCCTCCAGTCCAGATGGCAAACTTAGACTATGGCTTGCATTCTCGACCTTCGCTCAAGCACAGGAGATTCGATATCTGAGATCTAATAAATATTTTTAAATACTTGTGATAGGATCACACAGAAAAGACCCACGACAGAGCTGTTAACCTAGTGAAATATGTATTTTGAAGCACCCGTACTCTTGTCTGTGTGTCGGTGTATATAAGCGTGGATTTTCACAGTTCTAGTAAACATTGATAATTATTGATGAATTCCCTTGATAATGTGTCACTCGCCTTCTCAAAGTCTACCAGGACAGGTAGGCGAGGATATACGTTTGTCACATATTGCATACAGTACATGTACGTCGTTAATGAGTGATATTGTGTCCAAAATATATTCCCTTAATTAACCCACTGGTTAAGTTCTTTACAACTTTCCTCATTGTATTGGCAATGCACATAGGAGCAACTTTTATAAATAAATTTTGTGATTAATAACTGGACACCAGTTTTTCACAATTATTTTGTCTTTGTGACCTTTTAGAAGACATGGTTTCACAGGAATTCCTTATCATATCTGATTCGTTAATTGCCTGTAAAAGTGTATGGTGTAGCTGTCAGGACCTGATGTTTAATCGTTTTTCTCATTTCTGATAGTTTGTATTATCTCATTGTAGGTAATACATCCCTCCAGTTGCTTCTGATCTTGATTGCTTGCCATATTACATTGTTTTCATCGAATTTGTTCAATCCAACTGCTGACCCATTTATTGTGTTTTCTTAAAGACATTTGTAGAAGTTGTGGTGGACGTGTACAATTAGTAATTTCTTGTCTATTACCTTTAACGATTTTATTCACTTTTTAATCGCATTTTCTCCTCTTGCAGTTGTAGAAAATGTGAAAAAATGTCAAAATCTTTTTTCATTCCATCTCACTTTGGATCTAATCATTTTGCCCTCTGTTCTTCTTACTTCGATGATTGGTTGGAGTTGGGTAGGGGGAAAATTGGGATTTGGTTGGGTTTGAGATAAGTTTCGATTTGTTTTCACTGGGGGGTTTTCATTTCCATATCCATTCATCTATCTATCTGTATGTGTGTTTGTCCGACCGTCCGTCAAATCATTATTCCGTCCATCATCCCATCCCTCCCATCCATTATCTTTCTGTCTATGTGTCTGTCTGTGTGTGTCTGTCTTTCTGTCTGTCTGTGTGTGTCTGTGTGTGTGTGTGTGTGTGTGTGTGTCTGTGTGTGTGTGTGTCTGTCTGTGTGTCTGTGTGCCTGTGTGTCTGTGTGTCTGTCTGTCTGCCTGCCTGCCTGCCTGCCTGCCTGCCTGCCTGCCTGCGTGTCTGTCTGTCTGTCTGTCTGTCCGTCCGTCCGTCCCTTCATCCGTCCGTCCCTTCATCCGTCCGCCCTTCATCCGTCCGTCCGTCCTTCCGTCCGTACGTCCGTCCGTACGTCCGTCTGTCTGTTTCCATCAATTCCTACAGAAAGGTAAGACACGATAAGCACGGAGGTCAGTCTTACCATCATCGTCATCTCTTCGCTTTGCACACCAAATACAGAAGAAAAAAACGTTTAAAAGCAAAGTTAGTCTTCATAATTTCCCCCAAAGTTACGGAGAAGTAGAAGAAATTAAAGTCGAGAAGAGGAGAAGAAGAAAAAGAACAAGAAAAAGAAGAGTTAGAGATGAAAACTGGAGAACGAGAGCGCTGTATTAAGAGCATTCGAGTGGAATAGAGCAGAGGTCGGCTCTGGTTATCAGGAAGGCAGAACAGCGTAATTGATGTGAGGACTCCGATTGTTTTTATTGTTTCTCTAAGGAATGTGAGTTTGTACTTCGGTACTTATCTAAAAAGTCACTAATATGCAGGAAGTCAGTATTCATTGGAATTTTGTCTTAAGCAATTTGTTTTAAGCAATTTGTTTTATTTTGACAAGTTCATGGCTAAGGCAAAATATTCGTGCGCTTCCGCTTCAGTTTTGCACTTGCTGTCGTTTGTTGTTGTTGGTGGTGGTGGTGTTGCTGTTGTTGTTGTTGATGGTGCTGGTGGTGGTGCTGGTGGTGGTTGTTGTTGGTGATGGTGGTGGTGGTGGTGGTGATGGTGGTGGTGGTGGTGGTGCTGGTTGTGTTGTTGATGGTGGCGGTGATGGTGGTTGTGTTGTTTTTGATGGTGGTGGTGCTGGTGGTGGTTGTGTTGTTGATGATGGTGGTGGTGGTGGTGGTGCTGGTTGTGTTGTTGATGATGGTGGCGGTGATGGTGGTTGTGTTGTTGTTGATGGTGGTGGTGTAGGTGATGATGTCGGTGATGTCGGTGGTGGTGCTGGTGGTGGTTGTGTTGTTGATGATGGTGATGGTGGTGGTGGTGGCGGTGATGGTGGCTGTGTTTGATGATGGTGGTGGTCGGGGTGGTGGCGCTGATGGAAAATTTGAATTTATACTTTAGAAAACTAGTCACTTGCTGACAGAATGACACACAGCAGGGATAATGGTCCAAACAAGTAATTTTCCCTGGTGATTGTAGTTTGGAAGCTTTTCAGACATCAGATTAGCAAGATGGCCAACCACATAAAAGGGTCACGTTCCATTTTTCTTTTTCACTCCTTACTTACATAATAATCTGTGTTACTTTCAGGATTATTTTGATACGACTGTGTTTGTATATCTCTTCAAAAATAAAGTTCTGTCAGTATTGGTGATGTTTGTTACATCCTTAATACCACGTTGTACCACAGAGACTACCAGACATTCTCTATCACCGTTCGGTCACGCGATATAATGAATGCATACCATACAAATTACCATACGTCAATCATGATGGTGATGATCAATTCAGGTAGAAAGTTCACTAGCTTTCTTAAAATATCACAATAAGTAAAAACAAATTTTCATTTCTGCACAAACAATTTATGTTGTTGAATACGTACAGATTTAGTGTCCTATCAAGCTCAGTGCTGGAGTTTTTCCGGAAATAGTGTTGGGACTGCATCTTACGACAAGAATACCATCGCAGAACCCTCTTCCTAATTTAAATGGCATGCATAGTAGTTGAGAATTAGTTACGTTACCTGACTGAACTGTGACAGTCTCTGTGGCACAGAATGCCTTGACACTTGCGTTATGCCAGGGAAAATAGGAAAAGGTTTTTGAAGCGAGGAAGGAGGTGTTTTACGAAGGTTACTGTTGAGGCATTTCGTACCGATGAAAAGCTAATTATTTCCATATTGGCTTATTTTCATAGGCCTGTAATGTATGGAGCTACTAGAATTTACAATAATGCAGAAGTTATGTACTGGTGGTTGAAAGTAGCAGACAAAGCAAGTAGAAACTGAACTTAGACTTCTAATCGCCTTGCACAAAACATTACATTTCTGCATCTCCTTAAAGAATAACTGCTCAGAAATAATTACCGGGCAAGATGTGAGCAAAAATTTCTACGAAAGACGGCTGAAAAAATGAAGGGAGGCAACTCTATATCTTACATCAAAGACCATACATTAATAAGACCGCGCACTCGGCTGATTTTAGCGAGATTTCCGACAGAGTGATCTCCTCGTTTTCGCGTGTCTCCCCCGGAGCGCTTGTGCGAGATACACATGTATAGTGAGTGTTGTAGCTATGCCACGTGCGTGAGGAATAAAGGTTATAGTGTATGAATAGCAGAATGCAAGTACGTGCAAGGGTTTTTATTGTATTTCTTGAAAGCGATATGTATGTGAGAAACCGTTTGTTCCGTAGTTTGTAAACATGAACACTAATTAGCCGAGTGCGTGGAGAAGCGAGTGTAAACACAGTAAAACACTAAAATGAAAATTGCCACACCAAAGCTGGGAAAAGGGTCAAGGTGTCAGGAAACTATATCTCTCCTAAAAGATCTAAACACAATTTTCTCCATGGAAAAGCACGTCCCTAACAAGCTGGTCTTAATAAAGAAATAAACACCGGACGCATAATTATGATCTGCGCGCTGAGCAGCAGACGATTGAGCAGCATACAAGCCATTTTGGGTCTCCCATTAGAAAAAGCGACTGGCGTCAATAGGTTACAAAGCTTTTCCTAGATAAGAGCGGAGGGGCAGACGTCACAGTGAGGGCAATGTTGGCAAAACGTAGTACGATTAGCCCTCCTATGCGGCCAAGCGCCAGCAGGGGGGAACCCTGGCTGTGCATCAGGCACTCATCAGAACAACATGTGACAAGCAAACAAAGGCGACCCAGTCCCAGGGTCAAGCCCCAGAGGAACCCACTGTGGTGTTTCTAGCTGGAATTAGAATCGACGCTTTCATTCTCTCATAGCTGAAAATGAAGCGAAGAAGGCACGGAGGATAAAATGTATGAAAGCAGTATAATAATCTATACTACTACTAGAGCTTATTTTAGTATGGATATTGAATAATACTTATTGTATTGTTGTAATTGTTAGCAACATTCACGATAGAAGTTATGAACATTCTGAACAGCTATTTCAGTTGTCTATAATTAATACCATACCTGTAAATGTTGTAGTATCATCTTCTTTCAAAGGCTAGAAACATGATTATTGGGGTTTTTTCAATGCTAGAGTTGTGGTCTTGGTTATTTTGTATTGAATCAATGTAGAGTTGGACATGTCTCACTTCTTGCAGTAGTATGATATTTAGCAAGCAGTTCATGATGTTGTGGATTAAAATCTTGTTGACTACACCTGCCAATTTTGAAACTTACTCATGTTTAAAAAAAAGATGCTCTCTTGACTTAATAAACCTTAGCAACACATGTACTTTGAATAGTGAATGAAGACAAGGAAATGTTAGAAATGAATGCAGAAAGTTCTCCTGCCCTCTCCACTCTCCTATATTTTCTGTCATTTTTTTCTTTCCTGTCTTCTCTCGTCTTTCTTTACTCTTCCTTTCACCATTTCTTTGGTTTCTATATGTGCTCCTCTTTTCTCTTCTTTCTTCCCTCTGGTCATGTCAGATCACAGTCTATCTTTCATTAAGGATTGGACCTTTAGGGAAACACTAGTGAAGTCACACAGGCCAAGTAGGTTCATGAACTGTAGAGTGCCTGGCTGCTCTCTGAATGAGAAGAGAGCTATTTTCAGTCCATTTATTCTAGTGAACCTTGGCAACAGGTGTTTAACTCCTGTTTGCAAAATCTGCTGGAGATGTCAATAGTGGGTTGGACAAGAAAAGGACCACAAAAAAACTATTTTCCAGCTTTAGTAGTAGCCAATAGAGACGACAATAACCCAGTATTTGAATATAGATGCAATGAGGGCTTGGGACTGTGTACAGGGTTGAGCCAAATCCAAACATCTGAACTCTCTTCAGTTAGAATATTTTGCTGTTATGAGTGCCCCCATCATTTTCTGAGATCAGTGGCAGTTCTTCATGCTTTTCTTATCAACTTCTTGTCGTAAGAGCTTTTGTGTGTGCATGTATGTGACAGAGTGTGTGTGCATGCATGCATGTGTTTTCAAACTACACACTGAGGAAGTGTGCTATACTTATAACTTTGATCAGGATTGGAGGAGGTTTAGAGTGTGTTGACTGAAGACTGCTAGTGCATTTGAACCATGAATGTGCCATGTTTGCTGTTTTTCCCATTTGAAAGGAACTGGTTCTGGGAGAAAGCCCTGCCTTTGTATTTTCTTAGGAACTTAACATCCAGGCAGATGGGTTTTCATGGTTATTCATGCATGATAAGCTGGCATACTTTGACCAAGCATGAAGGTTGTTGGCCCTGGTGTTGGCTTGGGTAAGCCTGAGCATGCAACACCTGGGTTTCCATTTGTCAGGATCAGCTGAGATAAGGGAGGATATATACTGGGTGTGTGTTTGATGTGTTATTACAATGGTTACATTTAGTGGGCATTGTGATGGCTGTATAGAATGGGTTGTGGCAGACAATGGTGTGCTTAGTATATTCAGCCGCAGAGAGGGAAGTGGAAGTCTGCTACAGGATGGTGTAGCCTTCCTGAAGACTTCGTAGTGTTTGGTCGATCGGTCTGAAATAGCTAGATTTTAGTGGTGGTGGACTGATGACTGGATGTTTGAATAAATCCCGAATGCATAAAATGCACCTCTCTCTCTCTCTATCTCTCTCTCTCTCTCTCTCTCTCTCTCTCTCTCTGTCTCTCTGTCTCTCTGTCTGTCTGTCTGTCTGTCTGTCTGTCTGTCTGTCTCTCTCTCTCTCTCTCTCTCTCTCTCTCTCTCTCTCTCTCTCTCTCTATGTTGCCTCTGTACCCTACCTTCACATCATTTCAGACATTTCCAGGTTGTATACCTCCCCGTGAGAATGATTTACCTCCCTGTGAAAATGATCAACCCTCTCCCCACCTGTGTTCACATACTCTGAGTAATTAAAATATAGACTAATGATTGTTGGTATATATATATATATATATATATATATATATATATATATATATATATATTGTGTATCAAAACACCTCTTGAAAATGTTCACTCTAGGTGAGTTATAAGTCTGTATGATGAAATGAACAGAATAATTAGAAATATATGAAGTATAAAAATCACTATGTAAAGGAGTTGCCCATGAATTTGTCCACAGTTTGTAAAGCTTAGACTATTTTGGGGGAATTCTCTGACATTCAATGTTCATTTGAACTTTACTCCCATGCTAAGTTAGAGGAAGCAGGTTAAAATGTCAGTGGAACACTCCATTCCTGTCAAAGTGTATGATGAGACAATGATGTAGCTTGCTTGACACCTACAGGGAGAATGAATGTGTGCGTGTATGTGTGTGTGTGTGTGTGTGTGTGTGTGAGAGAGAGAGAGAGAGAGAGAGAGAGAGAGAGAGAGAGAGAGAGAGAGAGAGAGAGAGAGAGAGAGAGAGAGAGAGAGAGAACAAAACAAAAAAGAACAGGACAAGTTTCGGAAACCTACCCTCTTCCATACGTTGAGGTAAGTGAATTCTTTGTAATTATCCTCTGCTGCATGCTTTATGTATCATGTAGTTTGCAGAATGAGGAAATGCAAGCCGCCGAAGGTTGCAGACTCCTACTCGTTGCTATTCTCGCTAGCGTCGACAGACACGCGAAAACGGGACGTAACTCTAAAATCCGTACCTCGCTCCGCGTAGTGCAAAAATAGCCGAGTGCGCGGTCTTATTAATGTATGGTCTTTGCCTTACATTACCTCTTAGTGTGTTGTGTAACCTCCCTTGATGTGAGTATGGAGAAATTCTTGCTTACAGCAAGTCAGCACCGTTGTTTTGACATAATTTTCTATTCGAGCGATGCGAGCCTTCATGCACAGCTGCAGCTTAACATATTTATCAGCTTCCACCAGAAACGATCAATCTGCAGCTGCTGATTCACTCATTTGATTGAGAAGTGCACTCCGCGACGCATTCTGTGAACCCGAGTCACGTGACTGGCACAGTTCGCAATGAATGTGTAAGAGGCATGACCTTTCGCATTACAGCATTGTGTCAAACATAGCTCGTTCTGGATACGATTTTTTCCACTTTTTACAGAAATCATTCAGATGTCAAAATGTTTCCATTTCAACACAAACATTTTATTTTATCGAATAAACGCTTGCTTATTGCCTCAACAAGCGTAATGAGTTTTGTGCGAAATAGTCTTAGAACTACTTTAACGGCGTATGTCAGGGAGCAGAGTGATATCCCACAAGCCTCTCGTGTGACCTTCTTCAGAATATTCCATACGATTTAGTTCCATCACGTGATATGAACTGTGCTAGAGATTCTTTCGCGGGTTGGCGAAGTCTGTAGTGAACTAGAATGTCCGCGACGATGAGAAGGCATCGCGGAAGCCATCTTGGCTAGCTCTCGGTCATGACGAGTCGTTCAAGAGTGCACTTTTGGGGATCGCCTAGCGCTCGAAGAGCGCTCGGTCGTCTTGAACACATGGCAGGCGAACGACTAACGACGCTGTTTAGCGCATATCTTTTTAGATCAAGAATTGGCGTAGTAGTTCGACCTGTTGGCAATTGTTAGAGGTGATTAGGAGCAGTGGTGTAGTCCCCGCTCGGGATATTTAGACTGCTGTTTTATGTCACTTCAATCATAACTACAACATCTCTGCGTTTCCTTATAGAAAATGGAGCGTTTCTAATGATTCCTTTACAAAATAGTGTATGGAAACAGGAAAACTAATCATCGCAAGAAGCATTGAGAACTGTGCCATAAGGCAACAGTTTTCACGTCCCTTTGAATTATTTGCGCCATTTGCACCTGTGTAAAAGGAGAGTCCCTCGCCCATGAGCCTACAGTGTTTAGAGGGACGCTTTTCTTCATAAAATATACAAGGGAGGTAAGTCGGGGATGACTATGGGTCGGCACGCATTTAGGGGAAGGTATTTGTGATCCAAGGGAGGTAACTCCATTTGAACGAGGTAATAAAGTGTGACAACAGCGTGTAATATAACGAAGCAACGTCAGGTTGTTGAAGAGTCTGGGTATTTGATTATGATCAATAAGTCTTGTGTCTGGTGCTTCTACCACAATGCAAAGCATTTTATGCGTTCACATTTCTTACAAACATGAATAACATTGGTTCCCACAAGAGCGATGACGTGGTAGAAACAACCCATCACTCCACGAAGAACGAGGCTGAAATGCCGCCTGCCGTAAGACTTGTTTGCGACAGAAAGGCGACTCGTGTTCTTGCGTGCACATGCATGACTGCTCGGAACGTGAAGGACTGTCTGCTTGTCACGAGAACCAGCAGGGCACTAGAAGAGCAAAGCGTTTTGGGCACCCAGACACGAGAGGAAAGTCATTATATTAGAGTTCACGTATTTGTTCTTTGAGAATGCACCGCACTGGAGCCTGGTCGATTCTGCTGAAAATGTGTGCAGTCGTCAAATTGCAGCCAGGAGAGCACACTTCCTGTATTGAGGTCCCTGTGTCAGCAATGCTGTGACAGCCAGTCTTTGTCTCAGTGTGCGTCCTTTCTGTCAGAACTGGGGACTCCAAAAGGTTTTTTTCCAGAACGGCACACACGTACACACACACGCACGCACACACACACACACACACACACACACACACACACACACACACACACACACACACACACACACACACACACACCTTTTCAGGCAATATAATGCGTGTTCTTTCCTTCACCAAAGTAAGAGCTTCTGATAATCTTACGCACTCTCTTACATACACATGCACGCACACGCACACATACACGCGCACATAAGCAAGCACGCGCGCGAGAATGCACACACGCACACGCATGAATGAACTCACACACACATAATCAAAATCAGACACACACACACACACACACACACACACACACACACACACACACACACACACACACACACACAATCACACACAATCACACACACATACAAACACACATACACACGAATGCACACACACACACACACACACACACACACACACACTCACACACACACACACACACACACACACACACACACACACACAACACACACACACAACACACACACACACACAACACACACACACACACACACACACCCACACACAAACATCCCCCCCCCCCACTCCCGATAAAACATAAGCCACCAAGTATTCAAAGTTCTTGTGTCTTTGAACTGGTTTCCTGCATGTGGCTGGTCATTTGTGACCGAATGAAGAACAACAATACAGGACGCAACATCAGTGGGGGGCGATATTGTTTTTACTATTTATTTATTCATAGCAAACAGTCCTCCACAAAACACTCTCTCCAACAGATCAACAGATTGAGAGATAGACAGAAAGACGGAGGGAAAGAAAATATCATCTGACTCCTCTGCAAGACTGGAGTTAGGCGATGAGGTATGATACACAGGAAAGCATTGAAACCTCCCATGCCAAGACTATGTTACAGGTCTCGAAAGGTCTCGGAAGAGACTGACTCACTTTCGGAAGAGGCTGGGAAAGGGGTGAAAGGGGAGAAGATGGGAGTGGGGGAAGGAAGGGGAGGGGGTGGGAAAAGGGGGGAGGGGGTCGAGACAAGGAGGGGCAAGAAAGGTACGGGGATTGGGGGCAGGGGGCAGGACCGAGTCGATGAACTTTGACCTCACCGTCCAGTCCCTGTTTACACTGGGGTCCGTGAGACCCCTTGCTTCCAATAGAGTGACGTGGCACATTTCGGGTCGGGGAGGAAAAAAACCGTAATGACCAAACTCAGTTCACACAATGTTGACTATAATATACAATGGGCAATGCATTGGGGCAGAGCGAGTTGATAAATATTTCGTTTGTACAAATCACGCGTTCATCAATTCAATGCCTTCAAAACTCGATCACAAAGGAATGACCCATGGTGCCTATGAGTGACAAGAACCGCCTTTCCCTCCCCACCACGGCCCCTGGCCTCCCTCCCCAAGCACGAGGACCACTTCCTGGTAGAATCTGCACTCTTGGTTCCGTCTCCCGTGCGTCGGTCCTGATGGAAGATGAGAAGCTTTGAAGATGGGACATCTTTGCCTGCATACCCGGATGTTTCCGCCGGCCAGAGATTGGCCTAGTTCCGGCCTTGACCAGTCAGGAGGAAGCAGCCAGGAAAGTCCAGCCAGGACTACTTGGCTGGGACTGTCCGAAGCGAGCTGCCCAGTGAAGACTGACCAGTCAAGACTGAGCAGCCAGGACTGCCTGCAAAGACTGATCACAGAGGACAAGGTGAGGACGAGAGGGGACACAAGTGCTCTCCAGCCGAAATGAAACTCCCTGGAAAACCACACACAAACAGGAGCGGATGGCGTGAGGTCCCCCTCTCTTAGTGCTCCCTGTGGGGATGTGTTGCCCGGAATCCCCCACTCAGTCCAGCTTCTAAGCCGAGCAGGAAGTGGTGGCAGGGGTGTGTGACCCGCCAGGGGTGTCGGGAGAGCAGATCACGGAGCGCGGGCCAGGTTGGGGGCAACAGGGGTCACGGGGCAACAGGGGTCACGGGACGCCAAGCTCACACACAGGACGCAGAGGAAACTTGTAATGTATTAGACCACTGGGGATGCAGTAATGGTGACCATCCACCCACCCGCCCCACCCCATCACTCCTTGCCCGTATACCCTGCTCTATCGGCTTGCTTTTCCCCTTTTCTCTTGTCTCCCACGCTATACGTGGTGGTGCAGCTGAATTAGTGACGTAAAATATCTCCTCGAACGGAGGTCACCAAAACGGCGCAAACGAATTTGATAACGTCATGTATTTCCTCGTTGACGTCATGCTGCCAATCATTCAACCTAGACTGGTGACGTCATGCTCATGTCGTGGACAACGTGATGACGCAAGACAGATGACGTCATTCTAGACGGCCGTGGCCCTCGGCAGCTCCTGGGACGAAGCGCCAGCACGTCCCGTCAACTTCCCCAGGCTGAACTGGGTACGCGATCCTCCTGGAGGAGGACGCCACGGGATCAGAGTGCCTGGCCACGGGTCGCCGTGCCCTGCAGAAGTCCTCTGGAGGAGTCCAGACCTGTCTTCGAAACCACAGTGGCAGATGTTCCCCAGGAAGAGCTACCCAGCCAGTAGCGCAACAGGAACAACCCGGATCTCTCCAACGGTTTCAAAAAGGACCACGCCATTTTTACTCGCAGGCGTCATTCAAGACAGGCGACGTAACAACCCCAGGGAATGAAACAGACAGCACCATGCCTATGGGGACAGATATGCGAAAGGAACTACTGGAGCTCACGTTTCCTGTAGGCCTAACTAACATGGCGTCTGCCATCTTCAAATCGGTGACGTCAGCGCCAAAACTTGACCTCGCTGCACTCAAGGGATCTCTGAATGGTGACGACGTGGCATGGCGGAAAGCAGGTTTGCAGACAGACGAGTGCAGGATGGAAGTAAGCGGCCACCAGGATTGAGTGCTGGCGCCAGGGGGACGACAGCGGGGGAAGAGGAACCGAGACTTGCTCTGCTTTCAACAAACCGGCCCAGACCTGACCAAGAGTCCCGAGGATGTGCCAGCCACGAGCAGGACCGAGGCGTAGAAAACTAAAAAATATTCCCACCCGCCCCGCCCCGTCAACAAAACTCCCTCTTGGGAGTAATACGGT